>OZ026621.1:22214736-22492236 GCA_964020975.1 Hermodice carunculata | reverse complement strand
TTTCGATATACGCAAATAATATATTACCCGCCTTCGCATAAGTGCACATAATTTAAGTATTGAAACTGGACGCCACAAAAGACCAAACAAAATTCCTGTTGATCTCAGAGTTTGTGATATTTGCAAAGAAATCGAAAATGTTCTAAATTTACAACTCCCAGAAACAAATTTTTGAGCGAAATAAAACAGATTTTAACTTAGATAGCTTTGACGATGAACACTTATTCATATTCATAATGAGTTTAAACGATACAGAATTGATTTCAAAATTTGCTTTTTACCTAAAAGAATGTACAGACATCAACGGACCTCTATGACATCAAATTACCTTTATCTATTTTTTTCTAATCGCTTAATTGCTTCATAATATATAATTGTTTGTTGCATTTGTGTATGTGTAATGTGTATCCCATTGTATTTCTTCTTTAATGTTGTTATAGTTGTTGTTGTTGTTGTTTGTATGTATGTATGTATGTATGTATGTATGTATGTATGTATGTATGTATGTATGTATGTATGTATGTGACAGATTACCATTGTAAATATTGGTGTAGTCAATAAAGTCCAATAAAGTCATTCCACAAGAAAAGCCCTTTTCACCTTCTGTACAACCTGTGGTATTTCATGATGATAAAGTAAAAATACTGATTGTTCCTTGGATTATATATGGACAAGTCAGACGCTCTGACAGAAAGGTTGGATATTGTTTTCTTAACACAACGCTGAAATACACAATCACTGACACACTAAAAATGTACGGTAAGTAATAAAATACCCGCTTTTACAGTTACATCGACAACAAGAACGTACCGGTAACATGTTGGTACATTGACAATACATTAAACAGGTGCTTCGTCACGGTAATCTGCATAGTTTCCTCTCTGTCCGCCATAGCTTCTCATTCCTGTTTTATTGCCAGGTCAGAAAATGTTTTATCAATTTTTTTTTGTGAAATTACGATGCCAAAATTTAGTTTGTTGATCGGAAAATTATGCGAAAATTCATGTGTCATGTTTTCCTCTCATTGCACAACTACTTGGGGGGGGGGGGAGGGTACGTGGCATGTGACGCCTTTGATTGGTTAGTGATGTGACGCCTTTGATTGGTTAGTGAGTGATAAGTGATAATTAAATCCACCAATGACAAGCTTGGAAACCCCACATGTGGCGTTTCATGCCAGATAATTTTGGTGGAGATTCACCGGAATACCTTACATCAAGCTTGCTCGCGGGAACTTGGAGAAGCGCTCATATATATTTTATTAGAGCGATGTCATGGCGCATTCATCAACCAAAATGATCATAACAGCGAACATTTCATAACCGTTGGTCAAAATGAAAGTGATAAAAAGCACCAGGCAATAATTTTTTTTTTCATTTTATCGAGGCGGAATTTTTTTTAATGCAACAATTGCACTGTATATATATTATTATATCGCAACTAAGCTAATTTTGCATCCCTTTAATGACACAATACCGGATATATCGAACTCCGATGCCCAGTATTGTGCTCATGTTCTGTTTTGCAATGAATCCATAGACCAAACCACGCGAAGGCCTTTTTGAGCTTTTAGGTAAGGGACAGAGTACGAACCAAAAGGCCGCACACTTGACATCCGTCAACAATACAGTCCAAATGTTTCAGCGTTAACGAATACAGCCCCGTGACAAAATTTATTTTCCAAGGAACCGTTTTATTATAACCCTTCATTAAAAGCTAGCAAACAATATAAATTAAATTGCATATGCCAAATTGCACGATTGCAGGTCAACACAAAAAACATATTAATAACATACGACAGGCAGATCTCATTATTTAAGGAGTCCCTAGTTTAGCACGGCTGACCACGTGATAGTAATATGTCTCCGAGCCCAAGAAAATAATTCAGTGCAATTAACATTTACAACAAACACTATTCTCAGGAATTAAAGAGGTTAAACAAGTTTATCTGAAATTTATTACATAAATTCAAAAACTCAATACAACCGATAAGTTTGACGTCAAAGCTCCTTGTGAAGCATGTTTGTAAGCTGGTTGATGTATCGAAAGCAGCTGAACAAGGAATGTTTTCAAATTGTCATGATCTGTTCTAACTGTATAACGTGGTCCATTTTATCACTCGGCTGCACAATATTGCAACACAAGCGATGATTGCATGAATACAGCAATAAATTTGATTTCTTCACACTATACGACATTGAACAAATAACAAAGCAGGATTATTTTATATTCTGATTTAGTCCTGTGTGTTCTGCTGCATGATGTTCAGGCGTGCTCGCGAGCAATGGATGCCTCAGTGATCATTGGATTAAAAGAAAATCGGCCAGCATTTTCCGCACATTTTCCTTTGCGCTTTACCACTCTTATAATGTGCTGTCTACGCATTGTGGTATATCCACGTCACACACAATGAGTCTTTCTCACGTGACTGGTATATTATGCACTGTATGTTACGCACTTATGCTAATGCAGGTCTGTAATTTCCTGTGTATTATTACTTTAGCATACAGTACCCAGGTCCGCATTTTGGTCATCGCCATAAACACTTTTTTGGCCACAGAAGGCGTGGTCCATCTTATCACTCGGCTGCACAATGTTGCATAAAATGTATTGAGCATACTTTTCCCTATAAAATGTACCTTGATGAAGACTCTTGTGTAATCTGCATAATTACCCTTGACACAATATGTGTCAGATAAATTGCACATTGCGTAATGGCACAATGGTAAACTTAAAAAATGAAAATAAAATGTGCTTGTATGTATTCCCGCGACCAGGCCTATGATCAAATGGCTGTGATTCAGAACATATCATCCTTTCTAGGTCAGAATAAGTCGGGAGTCACAAGTTTTCTTTGTGTATCCAACTCGCGTCTATGGCAAGCCAAAGCTGCAAATATTCACAAATTGAGATTTCTGTATTTCTAAATACAGATATCTGCATTAAAATACAGATATCTACATTTAAATACAGATATCTATATTCAAATACAGATATCTGAATTAGAAATACAGATATCTGTATTCTAAATACAGATATCTGTATTTGACCACTAAATACAAATATCTGTATTTGTAAGACAGATATTTGTATATACAGATATCTGAATTAGAAATACAGATATCTCTATTTGTGAGTATTTGCAGCTTTGGCTTGCCATACGCATCGAGGGAAGCCATTGACTCGGGGCATGTCATCATGACAGGTGATCTGTACAATTTTCATCAAATACATTTTCTCTTAACAGGAAATTAACGTAAAACATTAAAGAAACTAATTCTCAACCGGCTGCTTTTGGACGATTTGAGCAAGCAGGGGTTACATGCAAACAGCCAAATGTATCTGCGACATCAACCCGTGGATATTGACCATGTAAACTGATGATGTATAATTCGCTCAGCTTGCTAGTCCGTTTGATGGAGCGATAAAGGGAGGCTTATCCACTGTGTCCCACATGTGAACCCTATTTGTTTGTGCGCCATGTGCAGTAAGGGTCGGGGCCATTCGACCATCGTAAAGCATGAAGAGTCCACCTGTAAAAATGAAATAAGGTCAATATCATACAGTAAAACCTCCGTAAAGTTGGCATCCTTGGGACCGGAGCAAAATGCCCACTTTAGGGAGGTGCCCACTTTACAGAGGGTTGGCCATTTTGGGTTCTGTGGATGAGCAACAAAGATAAGAGAGAGGCTAAACATATGCATGCATACACATCTACATGTATACATATACATGTATATTAATATATACACATGTATACTGATACATGTATCTTAATCACACATGAAATAAATGAGGAAAGCAGTTTTTCAACAGTTTGCCTTTATTTCTTGGATAAAAAAAATAAATTAAATATCAACTACATGTACCATGTAGCAAAATAAAGTCCCGAACAGGTCCCAACTCAATGATAAATAAACAGCAGGCACACCAAGGTGTCAAACTGCAAGATATAGCAAAGCTGACACTCATCCACACACCAATTTGCTTTCCAGTGGACTCATTATTTTATCCCCTACTTTGTACCATATCATATTGAAAACTCATGGGATATGGCCTATGTGAAATTGTTGAGCATATCCCATGGGTGGGACTACTTTTTACCATGTACTTGTAAAATCAGAGATACGGTTTTCCAAATATGGATGGAATCAATTCCATATTTGGTATATCCAAACTCGCCTTATTTGAAGTTATTACCTTGCCATAAATCACGGCCGAAAACCTGATGGCCCGTGGTATAAATCCCAGCCAACGGGTAAGAATAAACTTGATTCTGTGATGCAAACTAGGGCCAAAATGCAGGACTGATGGTTACCAGTAAAAACGACCATTCTGTGAGACGCACGATGTGCAATCGACTTTTACATCCAAGTGTCCCGGCCGCCAACTATTATTCAAGTTTTCAACAGCTGAGCGGGCACAAAAATACGCAGTCTGTGAACGATTATGCAACAGCAAGCCGAAATCAACAGCACGCCACGTGCAGCCTTCTCCAGGGAAATTATTCTTCTTTTCAGAGACCTCTTACATCTCTCCAATACACTCCCCAGACTCTCTCTTCATCGTTTATCCCAGCTGGTGTGGCAGAGAGCCCAACGCCCCGTTCCTTCGGGCAATGCTGGCAATGCTGCCGTCAGTGATGGGGCCAATCTGACGGCCAAGTCAGTTGAGCTCCACGGGTGCATACTTTGGTATGTTTGCTGGTGCAACATTCCGGGTCAACGTGACCCTCCAATTCTTCTCTCCGCCAAATTAATTCCATATAGAAATGATAAAAAGCGTCTTATCGTCGAGATTTTCGTCTGAGGCGACGGCCGTTCAAAAAAATCCGCCATTAGTCCTGTGGTCGACCGCTTTTCTTTGTTGTTTCAATTTTATATTCATACGCGCGGCATGACTGTGTCAAAGTCCCATGTAATGTATGGAAATAAAATGTTACAAGTGATATAAATGGTCTTTTTTTTTTCTTTCTTAAAGGACCGTAGGGGATAAATACAAAATAACCTTCGTCGTTAATCTGTCTAAACCGAATTCCCCTCGTTTTTTGCCTGCCTGCGCGCCTGATCACCCGAGCGCTTAGCGCTTGGGTGATCAGGCGCGCAGGCAAGCAAACAACTCGGGGGATTCGGTTTGACAGATTAACGACTCAGGTAATTTTGTCTATGTTCTCTACACTTTGGTACCTTAATCCTACGGTTAATCCACAAAGCTGTCAAAAGTTATTATGGACTAAAACAACTGTTATGCTTTTATGCTTTGTTGATGCTGGCCTATACATGTACTGTACTGTGTTATAAATGATAGGGGGATCACATTAGGCGATGAGTACTGATAGAAAAATGACACTTGAAAAATTGAAAGTTAATGGTGGCAAGTCCTGATGCAAAAAAAAAACAAAACAAAACAAAACAAAACACTTTTACAAAGTAAAATGTTTATTAAATAAAATAATAGTGCCCACTTTAACAGATTTTTGTATATATTTAGGGTGCCCTATGCCCTGATTAGGGAGCTGCCCACTTTAGAGAGGTGGCCTTATAATGTAGTCAATCGGAAAAATGAAACGGGACCGAAGAAAAGTGCCCACTGTAGAGAGGTGCCCACACACAGAGGTTTTACTGTACATGTATACCCTTCGATCAATGTACCTTGG
Organism: Hermodice carunculata; assembly: GCA_964020975.1. Taxonomy (NCBI): domain Eukaryota; kingdom Metazoa; phylum Annelida; class Polychaeta; order Eunicida; family Amphinomidae; genus Hermodice; species Hermodice carunculata. The sequence goes on along the minus strand of OZ026621.1, from coordinate 22,486,580 downwards.
GCCCCTCTTTCTTGTAATGAAAACAGAGGACACGCGTCGAACTGCAAGGAAAAAGTTGAACTAACAAATATGCAGTCTTTGAAGAATGATCCTGTCCTATCCCATCCCATCTTATCCCATCTTATTTCATTTTATTTTAACTTATTTTATTTGAATTTAGTCGTTGCCAGTCGTAAAAATATTGGAGACAATATATAAAATCAAGTAAGTAAACGAACCAGAAGACACTGACAACCATTTAAATGTAAAATAAAAACAATAACAATATCACTTTGAAAACAATAATTTACAGTTAATAGTACACCGAATCGGGTCACAAAATAACCATACGGCAACACAGGGTCGCTGTCGATAAATAATATATACCCAACCAGTAATACATATATATATATATATATATATATATATATATGACCTTTTGAAGCCTTGCCGGTTTTACTCTGAAGTATGACTTTCAATACCCACAAACACAGAATCAAATATCGTGACCATTATCTAATTAAACTTTTTTCAAACTTCAGCTTTGACATTCATTATTAATATTTCCATACAAATAATATGCTATTCATTGCTTGTTGATATGAACCTAAAAACGTAATCAGATGTCATACGTGTCACGGTCTTTCGGAGTTCGCCCGAAACAACGCAACACTGTTGACACGTTCGATGAATGAGATGGTCAGGCGATATTACGTCACACAGCTACAGGAAGTTACAAGCGGGAATGTTTGATATGGAAAGGTGGTATGGGTATCGGGAAATATGACGGCTGAAAGCCAGCCTGCAAAGTCATGGAATCATGTATTAAAAGCCATACCTGTGTGAATAAAGAGAATTCTCTTCCCCTGAAACCTTTGACGGTTGTGATTCAACTCTTGGACTAATCCTTTTGCAGCTTTGCCGGTATAAACAGGATCCAGAGTAATTCCTGTGCTCGTTGACGTCCTCACCAGGAAATCTTTTAAAAAGGGAACATGGAAAGTTCTTCATTATAATAAGAAACATATTCATAACACGATATCTAACGAGGATACAGACAAACATATAGGCCTACATGCATGCGTGCATAGTGAGTGTGTGTGTGTGTGTGTGTGTGTGTGTGTGTGTGTGTGTGTGTGTGTGTGTGTGTGTGTGCGGGCGCGCGCGCGCGTGTGCGGCGTGCTTTCCGCAAATTACAGCCCAAGCGTGCACAGGAGAGCTGTTGAGTCGGTCTATCACTTACCAGTGAAAAGGTTGGAAATGTCATTCTCTCCTTATAATATCCACTGATCATTTTAGATCTAATAAAGTTTTATGTGGAACATAAACTGATGAGTAACTGATATGTCACATTGACATACCCGAAATTATTCGAGTCAAGAACGTCTGTGTGTTCCGCTTTGTGCATGTAAAATGCAATATTTCTAACTTTTCTCTGAACCCCGATGTGTTCAATGAACAAAAGAATTTTATCCTCAAGACCCCATATAATGGTGAAGTGCAACAAGAGATCTCGGTACGGTACGATCGCCGCAGGTGACGTCAAATTATAATCTCTCGCGCCCGTTATTATACTTACAGCTTAGCTTTTTAAAGAAAATTTTAATATTGTTATAATTTGACTAAAGTACCGCGGGCAGAAAATGACTGTTACATCTACATACATGTATACCTATTTCTTCTTGTGTAGATAAGCCATACCCCATGCCAACGTAACCTGGAATACAGTCTACCAGATCTTCTGCCTTCACATCAGATAAACCTAGTTCTTGTAGAGTCCCGTCAAAATGCGAATAGAAATATTCCGTTGTACGACTCACCGGTATGCAATGTATCCTGTTATATGCACAGGCAAGAACATACGGTACATCATAATTGAATAATGACAACTTCTCCGGCATATTGAGGACAAAAATAATTGGCTATACATAGCAAACGCATGGCAATTTAAGTCTGTTGGTCTTTCTCGGGAGTATAAAGAAGTATTTATTTATGCCAGAACAGAATAAGTATGATGGAATGTCATATTACAAACTGCTTTTTGCAATGTTGGTTGTCATTTATTTGAAATACATATATTTATTAATTTGAATGAGATAATTTCTCTTTCAAGGTTCTCTGATTTTCCCCATGTATTTATTTTGGTTTTGCTTAGGTTTCTTTCATATTTTGCTTATTCATTTTGGTTGCTTATTATAAACGTAGCGTGCAAATATAGGTTCCATGCTCCATATTAAAGATTGTAAGCGCCTCGTGAACTTGACGTGAAAATGTTAATGGGAGTTCTTTCTTTCAGAATCTTACTTCAGTTTAGATCCATTGAGATAGTTGGCCACCGCAAGACCTTCCGCAGTTCCTCCTGTACCACAGGGCAACACAATGTCATCAAAGTTTTCCAGAATGCCCTGGAACAAAACGAACAGTGTTTCTGTTAAAAATCACTTTGAATTTTGTGCAAGTTGGGGGGGGGGGGGGGGAGGGCGGGGTCATTCCGGACTGGCGTACTGGACATTTTTCTTCGCCCGACTTACGTACTGGAAGCCTTTTTAAAGTTGGGATTTCGTACCAACCATTATTTGTACATTTTCTTATTTTTCGGCCTTGTACCAAGGCAAAATCAATACTTGTACCAGCGTCCAAGGAACACCTGGGCTTCCCACCCCCCTCCAGTTCACAGGTAACGTCAAATCAACATAACGGAAAAAATGTCTCGAGCGGAATATTAGCAATTCTTCGAACGCACTTTTGCTGCAAGTGTCGTAAGATGGTGTATAACATAAGATGCTCTTACATTCAGGAATGTCCTCTGTATAATCTTACCAAAACCTTTTCAGTATCATATAATTAGCAATAATAACAGTTATTCCAAAGAAGCATTTAACCCACAACAATATGTTATTGCATATTATGAATTGGTTTTTAGAGCCTCTACGATACACAAACAAGAAAGATCAAGAATTTGGGTATATAAAAGTACTTTGAGGTATATTCATCAAAGTGACATCACAGTATTGCTGAGATGGTAGTGCGTGTGGGGTTGATGGGGGAAGAGGGGGTATACTACAGTGCCACAATACCCGTATATAAATCACACCTTAACATTAATGTTTCAACAATTAAATATACTTTGTTCTTTTCTGACCTGGTCTATCATTTCCTTGTATGTATTTAGATATCCATAAATGCCCAGTGTGTTTGATCCCCCTGTCGGCAGCAAACAGCATTCTTCTTTTGTTTCTTGTCTGATGAAAGAATAAACCATGCTCGTCAACTTTGTATACAAGAGTAACCTTTCTTTGTTTTAATTTAAACATATTTATTTATACTGGATTACCCTATAGTACATGAAATAACTAATATAATGGGTGCTCCAGACATGGAGAAAACGCACAATATATATACAGTACATACAGGACATTACAAACTATGTTACCAGATCATTTGTAAATATGTAGAATATGAATGTCGTGATATACAAGTAAATCGGAGTAGTAATACCCAGTACAGAATATATGGTAGAGGTTGCGACACAAGGCATATAACTATTCATTGTTGACTGTGCTACAATACACAATTATAGAATTCGATATTTCTTAACGCTTAAATAAGTTTATTTCATGACCTGCTTAAACATGCTGTGATGGAAAGCTTAACTTTTGGCCAGACTCTCCCTTATATATAGACCTATGTGGGGTTAAATGGAATGGTAGAAGTCTACAGTTTCCATCTGCATTCCAAACCAATATTAGACTAAGCTCATGTGAAGCCAATAACCTAAGAGTCTGCGCCTCCATATAAAGCCCAAAACAGCACATTGATTTTTCCACGAACTTTACACCCAACGTTTTCTCTCCAGCAAGTTGGTAAGAGTTGAAGAATGTGTCCCTGATACTCACTGCAAGTTGCCAACTGTGCCTAACCCCCATCAACTCTGCCAGAAATTTGTGCACAACACAAACTTCCACAAACTTTTCAAGTCGGTGTGTTGGTGAGGGTATCCCGGGTTCACTGCCTATTTTCCTCCGTCTTTATTGACCAATGAGGTGATAGGTCTGGTTGTGCTTTTCCATTCAATTTCGAGAGGATTTATAGGTGAGGACCTTTAGTTTAGAACACGGTTGTCACAAAGGTGGGGAAGCGAGATATATGGAGAACATGTGAACTTTGATAGACTTTTGTGAGGACAATGAGTGCCAGTACAATGTCAAAAGTGACGACCATTCCGACAGAAACATCAAAAATACCGAACCGGAAAATATCGTACAGAAGCTCAACAAATCAAGCAAATGGCTAATCACAAGTGCTTGAACATACTAGTACTTTCACCAAAATAAGATGTTTCGCAGTGCAAGATCTAAATTTGGCAGGTAAAAATTGATGAGAGGGAGGGCAGTTGCTGTGTGTCACTCTCAAGTTGGAACAAGATGCTAGAAAGGAGCTGGAAGCTGGTGTGTGTATCACTCTCAAGTTAATTAGTGCAAGATGCTCGAGAGGAGCTGGAAGTTGGTGTGTGTATCACCCTCAAGTTGGTACAAGATGCTGCTGTGAGTTGATGTGTGTATTACTCTCAAGTTGGTACAAGATGCTCGAGAGGACCTGGAGAGTTGGTGTTGTGTGTCATTCTCAATTAAGTTGGTGCAAAATGCTAGAGAGAGCCGTAAGTTGATGACCACAGCGTAAAAGTTGTTGAAAATTCATTGATTGTGTGTCTCGGCGTAAAGGGAGTCAGAAGGGGTCAAAAGCTGTGGATCTGCAGAAGGAAGCACGCGTGATTTTCTGTGACATTACGAAAGCTTTTGATAGAGTATACCACCCGGGCCTGATATATAAGTTTAAAAATGCAGGAATTCAAGGTCCGCTCATCCATTGGATCGAGGATTATTTATATGCAAGAACTCAGAGAGCAGTCATTCGGGGCCAGGCTTCATCTTGGGGAGACATCAAAGCTGGCGTCCCACAAAGTTCAGTTTTAGGACCATTGTTATTTCTAGTCTATGTAAATGACATTGTAGAAATAGTTAGATCTGAAATTCGACTTTTTGCAGATGATACCACATTATATATTACAGTGAATGATCCTACTGAGACAGCAGAGACACTTAATCAGGACCTGTCATCACTATCACAATGGTCTGATCAATGGTTAATCTCATTTAATCCCCGTAAAACGAAGTCAATGGTAGTGACTAGGAAAATCAATATTGGAGATCATCCCACTTTGACATTTAAAAATAGTAGTCTTGAAAACATTACTGTACATAAACATTTGGGCCTCTGGTTCTCTAGAAATCTCTCTTGGTCAACTCATATTGATCATACAGTTACTATAAAGCCAAAAAATTGGTCGGAGTCCTTAAACGTTTGCAGTATAAACTAAACAGGCGATGCTCAGAATCGCACTACTTTTCATACATACGCCCATGTTAACAATATGCCAGTGTTGTTTGGGACGGATGCACTCAAGGTGACAAAGACAGGTTGGAATCTGTTCCGCTGAACGCAGCCCGTGTGGTCACAGGTGCACTTGCACATACAAATCTTGGAAAACTCTATTCTGACTGAGATAGGTTGGGAAACACTTGCTAAACGTAGGAGAAAGCAAACATTGGTGCTTATGTTCAAAATTGTAAAAGGAACTGTCCCTAAATATCTCTGTAATCTTTTGCCCGGAAAAACATCGATGCGAACTAATCAAATACACGCAATTGATGCCAACAAAAGCACATACTACGATTCTTTTTTTCCATCCACCATACGTGAATGGAACATACTTCCACGATCCGTTAGGAATTTGGAACATGTTGACGAATTTAAAAGGGAATTAAACAAAACCCAACCAGAACGTAACAATCTTTACTACTTGGGTAAAAGGCAAATAGCAGTTATTCATTCTAGAATGAGGATGGGCTGTAGTCAGTTGAACGGTGACCTCTTCAAAATAGGCGTTGTTTATTCCCCCTTATGTTCATGCGGTGATAATGCAGAAAGTACTTGCCACTTCTTTTTTGAGTGCAACAAATATGTTCTCTTGAGGGATGACTTACAGTCAAAGATACTACAGTATGGAAACTTAAATTTGAGAACAGTACTATTTGGTATTGAAAGCAAAGGAGATACAAAGAAACATAATGAGCATATTTTTGAAGCTGTGCACAAATTCATTGAGAATTCAAATAGGTTTAAAACATGATGTTGATAAATTTTGTTATACCTACTGTACCTCAAAGAGTAATTTTTAAACACTAAGCTCACACATTACCCCATTACCCTCTCTCTATTCTTATTGTGGTCTTGTTTGTATATCTATCTGTGTACTAGTGCCTTGCAACTTTTTGTTGTCTTGTTCTATATGTACAAGAGGCCCTAATATAGGCTGGTGAGCCTATCGGCCAATTGTTTTTTGAATAAAATACATATAAACCAAGGGAGTCAGGTTTTGCAAGGTGGAATTTACACTGCATATTTCTGGACATAATGTGTGATAAATGAGATAAAATGGAGAAGTTACAATTTGTATCCAAAAGTCTAACACTTACTTAATTTTATCACGCACTTGCTCCATACGGGGCTTTATAGCTTGTTCGTAGTCGGCGTCTTTTGGCACAATATACATTTCCGCCCCGCACATCCGACACAATAGGACATTGCCATAGCAACCGACTTCCTTAACATCCTGAAAAGGTGACACATTGTACATCATAAAGCCTCTTTTACTAAATAAGGTGCTGTTTTCAACAAAAATTCTCATCCTGATAGAGTGGCTGATGACCGATATAAATTTACTATTTGACGAGTTATTCAAGTGTACATACTGTTACCCTTAATATGTCACAGATATACCACTTCAGATTCAATGCTAATGTTGAATTTATGTTTATGGCTGCTTACTTTATTTATATTGTACCATGGCCATATTTCTACGTACTCATAAATGTATGTGTTGCAATAATTAAATTGATCGTGCCCTTAATGTGTTCCAGATGATATGTGGGTACCCAGATAACCTATTATATAATATGTGTCTGCATATAAGTCTGCATTGCAGTGAACCTCAAAATTATAATTTTGTTAGGTGCAACCATCTTCATAAATTTGCTCACAATAAAACTTTCATATATAAAGTAGGAATCGATGATACGATTTTAACACCGAAGAATCATGAGTTGTACAGCAATGAGACCTTTTGGTGGAAAAGACGATCTTTCTTTCTTTCTTTCTTTTTTTTCACTTCTTTCAAGTGCTATGTTTGTCACAGTCATCGATGCAAACGGTTTACCACCTTCTGTGGTTTCTTTTGCCGTTTCTTATTTCAGTGCCTCAACAGCGTTTCTTTTCCCTTTTCTTTTTTCAGTGACTCAACAGTCAATTTCAGCAAAGATGGATGACAGTACAAATGATCTCTGATTTAAGTAGGCAGCATACAGGTGTTTATGGTATACGTGGAGCCTAAAATATCAGTTTAAAGGAAGAATAATTACAGTATAATTTTAGAGAATTTAGAAAATAACCAATCGGGATGTCAAAAAACAAAATGCGTTGTTTTCTATATTTTATCATGTAATGCCATTATTATCATAGCATGCATATATATATATATATATATATATATATATATATATATATATATATATATATATATATATATATATATATATATATATATATATATGTACATGATCTGATAATACCGTTGCGTTTCCTTTTATATATATATATATGACCTGATAGTACCGTTGCGTTTCCTTTGAGAACAAGATGAACCTTTAGTCCCAGTTGTGTGGCAGAGAGTGCGACTGCGCGGCAGTAATTAGAGTTGATACCAGCTGTTGTAATCACATGTTTGCACCCTTTTTGTACGGCGTCCGCCAGAAGAAATTCCAGTTTGCGTATCTGACAAAAAAAATGGTGACATAATGTAAATATACAGATATTTAGAACGATCGGGCATGATAAAGACTGACATGACAGGAGTTTATCATCATGCATGTTCATACGCTTGCTACTTCCAAATCATCTGGTTATTTGTTTGTTTCATATGGGGTATTTTTTCTTAATAATGCCTGAATGATATATCTAAATAAAAAAAAATGTTTAATCTAGCCCCGTCGACGATTGACAAGAATCCTATTTTGGGCTGAGGAAACTTTAACCGTAAAATTGTGTTAGCTGCTCACCTTGTTGCCCGTTATGTCTCCCCCTGTCATATCATCTCTCTTGATGTACAGCTCAGTGTCTGGTGGAATTCCTGGCAAATTCCATTTGTGAATGGGGGTGTTCAACTGTGCTAACTGTAAATATAAACACGTGGCATTCCGGTGACCTTGTTTCTGTGTCCACAAAAAGCGGAATGATGCATAAGCCACACCATGAAACCATGGTAACGTTAGACTTTGCTGTGACATTAGCCACTATACACCATAACCATCGTCATCAATGGCAAACGCTGTCGACATCTTTATATCTGGTCTGGCTTTCTGTAACCAGCTGGTGCCGGCTAACCGGCTAAGAATTTTATTACCGGACCCTATCTCTAAATTGTACTGACGGTGAGTTTATGCATGTATAGCAAGCAGTTCTAGCTTTTGTATAGAATTAGTGATATCAATAGTTTGATAATAGATGTCTATGATTAAATGTAAAAATCAACAATTCGTTTCAGTTCCCTATTGTTCAACTGTTGATTTGCAAAAATAAATGTATGGAAAAATATTATTGACTCTTATCATTCATTTGATTTACATATATGAATAATGATATCATAGATATTAATCATAGAATTATAGATGCCATAAATGAATTATAGATACCTATAATTCATCAGTTATATTCACATACACAAAATGTTATATCACTTAATAAAGGAAAATAGCCGTAAAAAGAGTAATAACTACCTATAGTTCTGAAAAAAATGTTAAAGCTGCCTGCTTAATGTAAGGCACTGGTGCCAGGTAGTTCGAACACACAGCATTTAAGAAGAAGATCATCCGAAAAAGGAGGAAATTAAACGGGCACGCGCGGGTGTGTGTAAACCTAAACGTGTAAAAGCAATAAAATGCTAGAAAAGAAGATTTGCTGCAAAGTAAACCTGTCTGTGTGCCTTCAAAGGTTGTAAATATGGCCAAATCAAAATTCCAAAGGTCCAACCGACCTTGACCTTTTACCTCTAGAGGCTACATTTAAATTTTTAAAAAAGTGCAGTGTTGCAATACCTGCAATTTGAGCCCGACATAACTGAAATTGGATGAAAATTGACCTTTAGATGTCACATGTAAGTTACAAAAATGTAAAATTTTACAATATCTACAATTTAAGCCCAGCATGAACCAAATCAGATTAAAATTGACCTAGTTATGGCTAGATGAAAATTTAAAAGGGCCTAATAACCTTGACATTTGACTTTTACAGGTCACATGTAAATTATACGAATGTGCAGTGTTGCAATACCTATGAGCAGAGTTCAACATGATTAAAATTGGATGCAAATTTACCAAGTTATGGCTGGGTGTAAATCTCAAAGGTCCAAATGACCTTGACCTTTTACTTTTAGAGCTTACATGTTAATTACAAAAATATGCAGTGTTGCAGTACCTAAAATTTGGGTCCAACATGGTCAAAATTGGATGAAAATTGACAGAGTTATGGCCTGAAAAAATTTAAAAGGTCAAAATGATCTTGACCTTTGACCTTTGGAGGTCACATGTAAATTACAAAAACGTGCAGTGTTACAAACCTACAAACTAAGCTGGATTAGTTACCTGCACCTATAGTAGTTTGGAGATATTCAAGATTTAAAATTTCAACTGCCCCTAATTTGCATAATCTTTAACATATTTTCTTCTCTTTATTACAAGGCACAAATTCGTGTATAGACCTATAATCATGGCAGGTTTGAAGATTCTGAGTGTAATGGTGTTCAGTGTAATGATAAATCAGGGGGAGTGTCCAACATGCATGTTTTCATCTAGAACGCCGTTCAGTTGGACCTGAAATGTACACAGTCAGAAGCAATATCTCACCTATGGCAGGTGAATTGATGACCATGGGGCCAAATAATAGTGTACATGATATGTGCAATTTCGTGTTGGTTGCACGTGACAAGTTTCTCGAACACCTACTGAGCTCCTCGGGTTTTCTCCGGGTATACTCCGGTTTCCTCCCACAATAAGTTCGGGATAATTGGGCTGAAAATGCCAACTGGACCCTGTGGAACAACAAGCTATACAGTATCAAGAAGTTCACTAAAGTGCATGTGCGCCATGCAAGTCAACCTCCCAACAAACGCAACTGTTGCGTGACTGTAACACAGAATTATTGTATATAGCTGTTAGAATATAGCATTGGAATGATATATCCCTATATCAGACAGCTGAAAACACATACGGTTTCTGCCATTATATACAGTTACACATCTTCAGCACAGAGGACTAACCTGTATTCTGTGGGTTGGGGTTACTTTCAAACTCTTTGCCCAGTCAGGTGGTTTGTACGCTTCTAGTTTGCCGTATGAATATTCCAATCTTCTCCCTGTATTATCGGTAGCCATTGTCCTCGTATCTAGATATCAAACAATGTTTACGGCCGTCATGCCGTGGCCTAAATATTTCTCACAAGTAGCGCAATACTTGTTGAAATCAATAGGCCTGTTAGCAAGCTTAAAATTTGACTGGTTGACGAGGTGATGCAGCTGTTAATGTCTATTGGTCTAATGCAGTAGAAAAAATGGACAAAAATAGATTTTGTTTAGGAATGGTTCAACATTATCATCATTTTTAGGGTACTAAATTTTATGACCTCCTCCCTCCCCCAAATTAGTATTTTGAAAAATACGATTTTCCAAAAAAATCTCACCGAAATTGCACAAAATAAGCCAAAATTGACCATCAAATTCCATATTCTGTGAAAGTGTACCCCCCCCCCTTGCGTACTGTAAGTACTGATTAAAATTATGACTCTCTCGAAGTGCAGGGAACTGCTCTGGATTATGATCAGGATACTTGATTCATAGTCCTTGTAAAAAGACCTTTTCATTCAAGTACGAGCATAGTTACATAGAATATATTTTGTCCAGGTCAACAGTCTTCCTCATCGCACTTTGGCGGCAACGTGCACAAAGTGCGTCGAGGAAAGCTGTTGACTCGGTCTAAATATGACACTGAAAGAGTTAATCACATCACAGTCGTGAGCGCAGGTGGTTAACTTTGAGCTATAGCGGAAGGACGAACGGACCAACAAAAGAATACAGATGCAAAGAATACCCCCCATGATGACGATGATGATGATAATAATAACAATAACAATATTGATAATAAAGCAGCACCTCCGTTGAGCACTTAGTGAGGTTTGTCGTTACTTGGGTCAGCGTTTCTTGGATAAAACTTTTTCCAATGTGATAGTTGTTATGAACAGGCTGTACGATTCCTGGTCAGAGCGTACCCCCGTCAAAGCGTACCCCAGTCAAACCATACTCCCGTCAAACCGTATCCCCATTGCCCCGCTTTTGAATGTGCATGGTCAAATCGTACCCCAGTCAAACCGTACTCCCCGGTAAAACCGTATCCGCACTCTCCCTGGGCCTATGAGTGTGTTCATGGCTAATGGTAATGCGTGTCTCTTTCAATCTAACCTATTAATCTAACTTATTTTTTATCCGGAATCAGTGTACATGTATATGATATTTATCACATCTCCATAATCGCAACCACGACTGTGGTAAACCAAGCTTCATAGGAGTTATTTTTCCAGGCAAACCATACATACATATATATATATATCTATATATATATATATATCTATATATATATATATATATATATATATATATATATATATATATATATATATATATATATATAACGTCACGTAACCATTACCTGACAGCCAGATTTTGTTTGATTATGAAGCTTGGAAAGGGAATAAAAATTCCTGAAACCGGTAGCGAGATATAACAGAAGTCTGTAGTTAGTTATTTTTTACAAGTATATATATATATATATATATATATATATATATATATATATATATATATATATATATATATATATATATATATATATATATATATATATATATATATATATATATATATATGCCTATAGCTACCTATAGCTATTTTTTTTTATTTGGAGTTCATAACGGCTTGACTCTCCAGCTATTTCTTTTAAATTTATGTGTCTTTAATGTTGGGGGGGGCACTCATTGGGCGTCCATGCCCTCTGGGCTATGGCTGCGGGGGTGGGGGTACGGTTTGACTGGAGTACGGTTTGATCCGGGTACGGTTTGACCAGGGTATGCGACCATGCCTTCTTGCAGCGGAGGTGGGTGTACGGTTTGACGGGAGTACGGTTTGACTGGGGGACGGTTTGACGGGGGTACGGTTTGACGGGGGTACGCTTTGACCGGGTTCCGGCTGTACCGTCTTTTTATGAAAATGCTCAAACGAGGTGACAAAATAGAAGAGCTCGATTGTCGTTACCAGGTTAACTTGACAAGCGGAGTAGGAAAAAAGTCATTTCTTGCATTGAATGATATCTCACGTAAGAAAGAAAGAATTCAACAAGGTATCGAGTAAATCCTATGTGTAAAGACATACATATAAAAAGTTTGAAAAAATTGTTTACCCCGGAATCCCTTTTGTGTTGAAAAGATGATACTGTTCTGCAGGGGTTCCCCCCCCCCAAAAAAAAAATGCAAAATACATATAATTTTGATGAGGTATACATACAAACATACATGCATACATACACACATACACACATACATGCATACATACATACATACATACATACATACATACATAACAGACAGACAGACAGACAGACCAATAGGTAGGTAGGTACATAGATAGATAGATAGATGGATGGACGGACGGACGGACAGACAGACAGACAGACAGACAGACAGACAGACAGACAGACAGACAGACAGACAGACAGACAGACAGACAGACAGATAGATAGATAGATAGATAGATAGATAGATAGATAGATAGATAGATAGATAGATAGATAGATAGATAGATAGATAGATAGATAGATAGATAGATAGATAGATAGATAGATAGATAGATAGATTTGATCGTTTGTTCTTTGTGATCAAACAACTGCTGCGCAGGTTTCACAAAGATCCGTTTAGAGACATGGGGCAGGGAACTTTGGATCCTTGGATCGTGTATCAGTTAGAACGAAAATATGTATTTGAGAATTTCAACATTGTCGACGCAATTTTCCTGATGGTCATAGTCCTCGTATGAGCCGTTTCAACATTGTCTTCTGACATCAAATAAAATCAAAACAAAATGAATTATTTTTGCTGAAACAAGAAAATGGGGCAGAGTAGTAACGACAGCTTTATTTCGGAACCTCATTCGGGTCAACCTAATAACTCCTTCCTTTTTTTGCTTGTTATAACAAGAAAGAATCTTGGTTTTTTTTTGCGTTTTTTTTTTCTTGGTATAACTTATCTCAGGCAGATGATCACTTCTTTTTAAATTTAGCTGATGAAGTGCCAGGCTGGATTTAACTGGACTTTTGCATTTGGAAACGTTGAAAAGGTATGGCACTTGCCCGGTTAGAAACACATTGTATTTCTGTCCTCATATTGCCAAGCTACCTCCAGGTCCTACCCAAGGGAAAAAAACAACAAAAAAACACACACACACACAAAAAACCCAAAAACAAAACGAAAACAAAAAACACCCCCCCCCCAAAAAAAAAAACAAACAAACAAACAAACGCAAAGCGTTGACTAAAGGGTCCGCCATTTGCTCAAATTACGCCATGGTGATACCCAAATGTATTCAGTTTGTCTTGCCAGGTAAGAGAAGCATATTGCCAAATTTGAGCAAAATACATGGAGGCCTTCTGTGGATATTGCGGTAACGAGAATGTGCGTGTCCGGACGGACGGACAACCCGAAAACATAAAGGGTCCCCCCACGGGGCAGAGCCTTAATTATTCTTATCAAACTTTGATTAGAGCATAATACATGGAGGCATTCTGGAGATATCATGGTGACGAGCCCTAACGAATATCAAATTAAGCTGCCATTTGAAAATTAGGTCATCGTGACACCAAAATCTAATCAGTTCATATTGTCATGTTAGATAAGCATGTTGCCAAACTTGAGCAAAATACACGGAGGCATTCTGTAGATTTTGCGGTAACGAGAATGTGCACACCTAGGACGGACGGACAACCCGAAAACAGAAAAGATCCCCCATGGGGCGGATCCTTAAAAAAAAAAAAAGAAAAGAAAGAAAGAAAAAAAAAGAAAAAAAGAAAGAAGAGAAGAGAATAGACTCGTGAAAAATTTCGTATGAAGAATTTTAGTTGAAAGCTCAAGATTTTGTGTTCATTTTTACAAGATAAAAAAGTTGAATTGACAAGAAAAATGTGGTTTTACCAGGAAAAAATTGAAATAAGAAGAGTTTCTCTCGTTATAACAAGAAAAAAGTTAAAACAACAAGATTGGTCCTTGTAATAACAAGATAAACAGTTGAAATAACAATTTTTTTCTTTACTACAACAAAATGTTGAAATAAGATTTTTCTCGTTACAACGAAAAAGGCTTAAAATGACATTTTTTTTCTTGTTATAACAAGAAAATATTTTAAATAAGACTTTTTTTCATTATAACAAGTAAAATGTAGTTACAACAAGAGAGAGAGAGAGAGAGAGAGAGAGAGAGAGAGAGAGAGAGAGAGAGAGAGATTAGGTTGACACTAATGAGCTTCCGTACTTTATTACCCTCAATGATATCATCATAAAGATGATTTTAAACATTGATACTGGACATATTAGGACAGATAGAAGTTAATCTCACCACGGTCGATTCATGTAACACAAGTCGGGGCATGTTTGACAAAGGAAGGAATATGAAATGCAAGTCACAACATGCTTTTGCAATGGAAAACAACAGGAAAACATCTGACATGGCAAAAATTGTCCTTCTTTATGCACAAAGTTTTGTTTCAATTTTTGTGGAAAAACAAAGGTCATACACTTGTCTTAAAAAGGTAGTTTCGTTTTTGCTCTTTTTGTTTTGTGACGGAGATATGAACGTTTAAAGTGGAATAGGCAACCCCGCAGTCGACACATCAAAGGGACTAGGCTTTGACTTGACTGGATATTTTGACGAAACTAAAGCTATGTATTACAAATCCAAGAAACGGTTCCGTGATTTACGTTGTTTTGATGAGTTTGCCACAACCCTGATGTTTTTATGAGCATAAATAAAAAAGTTTAATCCATATTTCTTTGAAAAATGGGATGAATTATTTTTATGATAGCTGTATAAACACGGAACGAAGGACGTATATGACTGTGTCATGCAGATAACAATCCTTTTTCTTTTTTCTTTTTGCTTTTTATAATTTGTAGCACTTTTTGTTTAAATCTATCGATTGATGGAATAATTTAAACATGTGTTCATGAAACAGTTCTGGATCCTTAAACACACACACACACACACACACACACACACACACACACACACACACACAATAATAATAAACGTTAAAAAAAATCGCAGCACTACAAGTTCAACAAATTAACGTCTAGGTGTCCCCAGAAGTGTCCCTATGCAATTTCAAAGCAATCTGTCCGAGAAGATTTGCCAAAGCATGAACCAAAAAATATAACCCCCCCACCCCCCCCAAAAAAAAATCAGTGAAGCGTGATCATCTGAACAAACTTGGTAAGGACCCACCAACGGTACGTTCCTACCATGCAAGCCTGAAGTGAATCTAGCGGACGGTTTTGGACAAGGAGTAAAATACAAATTATCATTGCAATCCCCAGTGGCTTACATATTAATCTCAAGGAATTGCCATCATGGCTTGCCACGTTGAAAAATCCATTAAAAATCAGATACGCAGAGTACCACCATCTAGTGAGCAAGTTTGTTTAACCCTCCCACAAGCTACGTTGTCACCAAGATCCAGAACAATCTGAGTGAAAGTTTTAGAGAAGTCAAAAGTATCTTAAACACACAAAAATTCGTTTAAAAGGAGGAAAAAATCGCAGCGCCACAATTTGAACAAATTGAGGTCTGTGGATCCCCAATAGTGTCTTTCTGTAATCTTAAGGCAATTGGCTTGGCAGTTTCATACAACGAAATGTTTGAAGATTTAGCCGAAAAGTGAAAAAAATGCATCTAAAAATCACCTGGGCATGGCCATTTAAACAAGCTTTGTACTGTAGAGATCGTCTCAAGGTACACCCACACCAACTTTGATGAGAATTTGGTCAGTGGTTTTTGAGAAGTAGAAGATATGAAATGTGAACACACACACACACACACACACACACACACACACACACACACACACACACACACACACACTACCTCACCGGAGTGAGGCTATTTGAACGAGCTACGTGGAGACCCACTCGAGGTACATCGGCGCCAGGTTTGAAGTGATCTAGTCAACGGTTTGGGGGAAAAAGCGGAAAATGTGACCTGACTTGCATAACAGTCAATAGGAAAGAATGCAATAATCGACAGAAAGCCGAATAGAAAATTTTGTTAAAAATCTGGGATCCAGAGCATCACCACATTTGATGAAGATCTAGCCAACGGTTTCTGAGAAAAACTATAAAAATATCAATGGTATATTTTGTTCTCAAAATTTCTAATTCACTCGATTTAAATATATGAACGCAATGTTCATTTGTCACTTCTGTTGTACACTGATGGCTTTATTGAAGGAACTCCATGTTCACAGAGAAAAATATTGCTTAAAATTTGCATTTCTTTACTGTTGTGAAATAATGTATATCACCGGTATTCTTTTGTTGGTTAAATCTAGCTTTTTCCCCGCGAAGCAGCGTAATTTTTTTTGTCTTTTTCGTGATATTTTCATTTCGACATTTGTTGTGGTGAATATGTGTTTTGCTGACCTTTGAAAGATTTTATGTGTTCTGTTTTGTCTTATTTTTTATTCGTTCTCTTTCTGTTTGTTAACACTTCGGTCCCGTTTTGCCAAAAATGAAGATTTCCTGATTTGCGTTTCTTTGGTGATTATTTTATTATTTATGATTGAGAGAATTGGTTTAAACATATTTTATTAAAGCAATTAGGAAACAGGGCGGTGCCCTATATTAATCCTTCTTGCACACATAAGAGAGAAATTAGAGAAGACGATTGACAACACTTAGGACTGATGCAAAGAAAAACGCGACAGTAACAATGACAGATAGGGTGGCAAGCCACACGACTGGAAGAATAACACAGCACGATACGTGTTCACAGATAGAGAGAGGGTGGTTGGAGTTGGATTGAGAGAATTGTATATTTTGATCTTAAAAATTACTAAATCACTCGATTTATATGCATAAGTGTAGGCTTAATGTTATTTTGTCATTTTTTGTAGTTGTTGTAGGCTATACGGATGGCCGTATTGAAGGCAGTATATGTTCTCAGAGACAGGCACTACTTCAATTTGCATTTCTTTAGGTCTACTTTTGTGAAATAATGTATTCTATTCTTTTGCTGTTGAAATCATGTGACCTTTTCCGCCGTTAAGCAGCTTATAGATCTATAGTTTCTTTGTTCGTTTGTTTGTTTGTTTGGTTGTTGTTGTTTTTTTTTTCGCGGTAGTTTCATCCCGCCTTTTTGCATGGTGCAGTGAATTCCTTTTTTGTTTGTTTGTTTGTTTGTTTCGTTTTTTATTTTTGTTTTGTTTTTTCACACACTCACCCGCCCTAGTTTTGGTGTTTTCATATAATGTGTTTCTGTTTGTCAATACTTCCTATTTTGGCCAAAAGTAAAGACTTTCCCATCAAAATTTCTTGAGTTGCTTATCATTTCATTATTTATGATTGGGAGAATTTGAACAGCCGAAAATGCATCGCGTGCCCGTAGTAGGTCTACAAACCAATTGGCCTTCCTCTTCATTATCTATTTTCAAAATAACGCGGAGACATAATAATATCAAATAAAACTAAGCAAGATAGAATTAGAGAAGACCAAGATAAGATGAAATAACGACCAAGCGAATCAAAGAACGGTAGAAAGAAAACGACTTATGCTAGGACTCCAACATTAATTATAGCTTCGCCATGTCACTAAGTCCTACAGCACACATGCATTTTGAAAATCAGGGATCAAAAGAAATATATGACGTTTCGGAACATGAAAAAAAATCCGGGATTTAAATAAATAAATAATTAAAGAGATAAATAAATAAATAAATAAACAGTAAAATAAATAAAAATGTTACAAGTTGCTTCACTGGTGGTCTTAGGGTGCACTGTCTCCTGCACCAAGTGGAGACAATGCTGAGAAATACACAAAAATGTGACCATGCTCAGTGCACACAAATCCACACCACTACCTCAAGGCAAAATACATGCTCCCTAATGCCGAAACGAGGCCGCCTTGCCAACATGGCTGCCCACGTGCGACACTTGGGCAAAGCCTGTAAACTAAAGTGCTTGTTTCGTTCATATATTTCCTGCAGATGTTTGCACAGTTCAAAGAAACTACATGATTCAACTACCACGACTTCGTCAAGTAATTCGTCGTATTTGTGGAAAGAATACGAAAAATGCAAGCAGTCTGTTGCAGGTATGTAAGTACATGAATGTGAGTAAATTCGTCTGCTGACATGACCATAAATAATGACGCAGGTCATGACTCATGAGTCATGTTGTCCCAAGTCAAAAGTGCCCAGATATGACCACATGGCAACACACCAGTCAACAGCGATAGCTTCAGTATTTAACATTGATGTTGCTCGCGTATCAGGGGAGGAATTGTTAATTTGATGGAAATGGGCTGCCGGTTTATAGTCGTGTTTGGCCTTTGGGAAGAACTGACACTGTCAGTTCTAGAGGTCAAACAGAGGACGTGCAAATTTGTAGTTAGTGGCTTCCCCTAACTTGCCCCGGTCTTGATTTCTCCTTTGTCCTACAAACACCGCGTGCATTTTGTCTAAACTAAAGTGTTTGTTTTGATCATATATTTCATATTGACTCCATAGGAATACCCCCTCTCAAAGAAAATGGACTGACTATTACCGATGACAAACACAAATCTGAAATATTGAACAATCAGTTCTACTCAGTATTTAGCAAAGATGATCCCTCAACCCCAGTCCCTGAGCTTGGACAAAGCCCATACCCAACTATCCCGGACTTCCAAAGTAGTCAGCTAGTCCTTTGTAATCCGTCCATATTTTAACTTTTTACTTAAATATGGGTGCTATTATTTTATGTTATTGTTGTGGTCCAGCCGGGTATCGAACCCGGGACCTCTCGCACCCCGAGCCAGCGTTTTGCCATTACGCCAAAAGTCCGGACGTTGAGCGCGAAGGCTCAACACTGCCTGGCCCTCACTACACTCCTTCCCCTTTTCTCCCAAGGACCAAGGAATGCCCAGTGATAGCACCGAACTGACCCCACAGGCTGCCTCCCTGGCTCCCAGCCACGACGAGCACAACCCCACCAGCCGTTGTCCCTCCGACTCCCAGCCGGCCGAGCCCAACGACGAACCACCCTCAGCCACCGCGGCCTGTTGGCGTGCGTTCGTGTTCACCCTGACACCAATGTTGTGGTCCAGCCGGGTATCGAACCCGGGACCTCTCGCACCCCGAGCCAGCGTTTTGCCATTACGCCAAAAGTCCGGACGTTGAGCGCGAAGGCTCAACACTGCCTGGCCCTCACTACATTATGATACTCCCTGCTGCCAAGTGTGACCCTGACTTGTGTAGCTGAGTATTTGGTTCTCAGGTGCTGCCAATATGTATTTTTGATCTGTGTAAGCCAACTTGGTTAGAATAGAGTTATTGATATTACCTCTCTAGCATTTATATTGTAGATATGTATGTAAGTAGGTAGGCAGATAGGTTTGTAGGTCGATCTTCTATTATGCTGTCAATGTGCGACTGTATACAGGTCATTTAATCTTGTAATCTAGTTTTGTTTGTACAATACCATTGTATCATGTTTGTATTATGACTGATGAGTCAATACTGACTCCTTTTCTGTCAATAAAAATTACTACTACTTACTACTACTACTACTACTACTTCCATATTACCTCCAACGGAATTGACAAAATGCTATCCCAGTTAAACCCCCATAAGGCAGCAGGACTAGATAACATAGGGGAGGAGGGGGCTGGTTGTCACAAAATTCACAGTTATTTTCATAGACATCAAAATACTAGTGGGTCCAAATATTTTGTGTCCCTACAGTACAACCCCATATGTAACGCATGTGACCTGTAATCAAAATAATAGAAGTTGCTACACAACAAAAGCTCACAAGCCATTTAAGGTACACTGCTCAGCTGTGACAACTTGCCCCAGCCTGGGGAAAGTTGTCACATATGGCGGGGCATGTTGTCACACCCGACTGAACACACAGATAGCAGTGTTAGCATGCTGGAAACCTAGCCTATGCTTCATGCCTGTGCTGTGAAGGGTTTACAAGGGAATTAGCAATGTAGTTTTGGCATGAACTTCTTTATTGAGAAAATCATGTCATCACACTAAATGACTGTCAGTCCCCACATGCACCATTATTACAATATGTTGTAGTTGACTATTGAGCCAGTGAGGTGTCATAGCCAAAGACTGCTACTTTTGGCACTCGGGGGGCGGGGGTTATTATTCAAAAGCAACATATGAAAGTAAAGTATGAAGGGGAAAGTAAATACTATTCCATTATATCATGGCAACCAGTATGTCACTGGTAAGTCCGCAACTGCACGCTTTTTGAACTGTATTGACTATCAAACTACCGTATGTAACATTTTTTTGTACATTACAGAACAAAACTCCTGGTCACGCCAACTTTTCTGGTACATTCCAGATACCATAGTGAGTCTACAATGTGTGGCCCTAGTCAGTCTTACTAATATATAAGATTGCCTCTGTCCTTGCAGATTTAGCCTACTGCACTGTGTAGCCACTCACCATGAATTGACCATTAATATTGTCCATAGGCTCAATACAGCCTTTATATACAGAAACAATGAATCACATGATATTTAAATGTTATCTTGTTTATATATTTTATTATTATTATTATTATTATTATTATTATTATTATTATTATTATTATTATTATTATTATTATTATTGTTATTATTATTATTATTATTATATACATTTGGTACCTATGTTTTTACATGGTAATATCCCATGGGGCATGTTGTCACAAGCATAATTGCAATGACCATTAAGTGATTATTCATCTAGTCCACAGGCCCTATACAGTCTCTATGTGCAGACACATTATATTTAAATGTTATCTTGTTTGTATTTTATTATTATATGCACTTGGCTCCTTTATTTTTCACACAATAATTTTTCATGGGGGCATCTTGTCACAAGCTGGGGTATGTTGTCGCACACTGTGACAACCTACCCCTGGGGACCACAAGGATTTTAGCATAGTTTGTAAGGTTCACCATAGGCAAAGAGTAGATATTTGATGTAACACTTGAAAACAAACTATATAACAAAAGTTTGGATCCATAGGTCACTTTGAATATTAGCATCAATATTGCTCCAGACCGTTTTCTGTGGAAGGCAGTAATCGTGTTCACACAATACAAAAAGCAGACCCCATCTGTTTCTTGGATTTCACTGTTTCTGTAGAAACTTTTCTGTGTTGCACAGCACCCAAAACTATGGGCGCACAATATGATGACAACATTGCTGGGATTCCCCCAATATATTCCAAGAAAAGTAGGTTGTGACAACTTACCCCTGTGACAACCAGCCCCCTCCTCCCCTACAAGCACAAGTCCTAAAAGACCTCCACAAAGAAATTGCCCCGATCCTTCAGATTATTTTTCAAAACTCCCTGGATCAAGGTATTGTACCAATTCATTGGAAAAATGCCAACATAGCTCCCATATTTAAGAAAGGTGAAAAATTTAAACCAAGTAATTATCGCCCTGTCTCACTAACATTTATATGCTCCAAAGTCATGGAGCATATAATAGTTAGCCAGATTATGAACCATTTAGAATATAACAACAAACAAATTCAGCTTTTTCCCGCGTAGCATTCTAGAATGGAATAACCTCCCCCTAACAGTTGTGACAGCCCCAAGCCTGATAGGCTTCCAATCTCAATTGGCAGCCCACCAGGCTCACTCCCTGTAAATTCGACATCTGATTTTAACCGCCTTACTAACACCTAACACACTTTCTTTTGATCATACACCTGCCTTGTCCAATCACTAACTTTCTTACTAATATTTCTCTTTTTTTCTAGCAGTCTACACGGCCATAATGCTCACGTCTGAGCGTCGGCTGAACTTATATGATGATATTAGAATGGCATTCGATCCAGTATATAGTACAATATTTGCAGCTTCTTTGGAATACAGTCCCGATTTTGGAGCTTTGGGTTTTATTTATTATTATTATTATTATTATTATTATTAATATTAATATTATTGTTATCTTTTTTTTTTCATTTGGCAAAAGTGGCCTTTTCTTAAGTTATGTGGGGTTCCCCCCACACCCCCTTATTCTTATATGGGGGTACCCCCCCACACCCCTTCACGCTACCTCTACCACTACCCTGTTGTGGAGTCGAACCCGCACAGTCCAAACAATTTCCCGTTACCCTCCTCTTTAACCGTCTGAGCTAGCGGGGATTGTTGGTGGTCTGTGGCATTCATGCCGAACTTGAAAGCTCGAGTGAGAATGCATTCCATGGAGCACCACCTGGCGAGAACCAGATGTACTACTAGACCACTATGGGGCGTAAAGACGACTAAGGAAGTGACTTAAGAAGAAATTTGAGTCCGTACGCAGGGGTCACTTCCGTTCAAAGAAGAGTGGCTCATTTGGAATCAAGATGCTTTGTGAGGAATAAAGTGGTCAAAGTGGGCTAAAATACGTCTGACAACTCAATTATTAGGCAGAGATAAGAGAGTGGATTGTGACAAATCTTTTGGTAAATAGATTATATTCATCTGGCAGTATAAGGCGTTTAAAACAGGAAAACAGCGTGGGAGGTGACTTACATCCGGTCCCATTTTAGCTCGACCTCATTTCGTGCCAAACTGCTGCAGGGAAAAGATGTGATCAATTGACCCAAAGAGTGAAAATGGATTGGAGGAATATGGCCCTGTCTCAAACTTAGATTGCTGTAATGTTAATGTGAAAATGATAAATTTTGTCATTTTTTGTTTTTTTTGTTTGAGATTTTAATAATAGAAAGTCTGTTATCAATCATCTGTAAAAATTTTGAACTGCAAATTGTCAGATATTAATGAAATAAAAAACCCATTTAGAATAGGACAAAAAGAAAAACTCTCCCTTGTGTCTTTAGTGGGAACTGATGGTGAACCATGATACATGTTATGTATTGATAATCTGTAAAAAGAAATACCCAACTGTAGAATGATCAATACAAGTTGTCAGCGCAGTGAGATCTATCCAAAGAGCAAATCTCACCGATGGCAATGCACTGTTCATAGCAGTCGTTTTCCTTATTAAAGGGTATAATAGTGCTGTCTCTATCTTTGCCGTAGGCCTACAGTTCTAATAGAGCATTCTGTACCATGACCACATGGGTATAATAGAGCAATCTAGTGCAGCTATTTTAACTTTTCTTGGTCTAGTTTAAATAATATGATTAACTTTTAGTTTGCTCCATGGTCTCAATTCACTGAATTTATGCATTTTCCGCACTCAAATCAGACCAGAAGAAGCCGCTATTGTTTTGTGGCTTCAGAACTTCAGTAATAGTAGTTCAATTTGATGCATCCAGGAAGCAATACTGAGGCCATTGATGATGTAATCACATATAGATAGAATTGATGGTTGTAAATTAATACCCTATGAAATATGACAGTGTTTATTGAACAAGTAATTTTGTTTAGAGAGAAAGAAAGAGAGGAGAGAATGATAAGTATTATTTTTTCTTTCTCTTCAGGTTTTGTTAGTTTACATGTACATGTATTTACTAAACCTGCCCTGGTTTTCAAGGTCAGCTCAACTGATTTATGCTAACATACACTGTGCCAAAGAAAATGAACCAAAGGGCTTCAGATCTTTTCAATTAGTTTTTATCAAAATTTTATTAAGAATCATGATGAACAGGACTCATTTTATACTGGTATATCAAAATGACTAAAAATTATGTATTCTGTATCAAGATAGAGCAAAATTAAATCCCCAAATTGGTGGGTTTTGGTTAGCAATTTTGGATTTGGTGATTTTTAAACAAAAGGAAGTGGTGCTTTTTAAACTAAAGGTAAATGTTTCAATCATGTTTTATCAAGTTACGGTTTGATAACCAAGACTCATTTTATATTGATATATATCAAAATGAACCAAAACTATCTGTTCTGTATGAAGATAATGCAAAATTAAATAAATAGATGTTTAAATAATAATTATAAATCATGATAAGCAAGACTCATTTTATATTGATTTCTCCAAATGAATGATAATTTAATTGTCTGTATCAAGTTATTTAAAGCAAAATTAAATCGCAAAATTGGTAGGTTTTGGTCAGCTTTTGTTGGTTTCGGTGTTTTTTTAAACCATAGGAATTCAGGATTCAGGTCTTTTCAACAAGTTTTCATCAAATTACATTATCAACAGGACTTATTTTATATTCATAATGTTGATACAATGTATATCAAAATGAATTATTATTATCTGTTCTGAAAGATAAAGCAAAATTAATGCCCCAAATCTGTGTGTTTTTGTGAGTTTTGGTTGATTTTGATGGGTTTTGGTAGGTTTTGGTATTTAGTGTGACCCGTTTCTATCCTGATCATATGGTTGAAATAGACCCACACTATATTCCCACTACAGTGATAAAAGAGTGGTCTCTATCCTCACTGTAGGTCTTAATAGGGACTCCGTTATCTTCACTGTATTGTCATAATAGCATTGTCCTTTTTTGCCTTATGATTTCTGGATTTCTTTCTTTCTATTCTTTCTTTTTTTTTTGGAAAAAAATATTCTCTTCTTGGGAGCTACATGGCCAATCATGCTGGTTAGTATATATCTTTAATACTTCCTGAAAGGCCAACACAGGTATAAATAAGATAACTGTTTCTATTCCCTGAGGTTTTCTTTGTGTTAAATAATGTGAACTACACGGGACTAATTGATGACTCGGAACAACTACGAGTGCACACACAGAACTGCTGCCTTTAATAACGTTGATTTTTGTACACTTCACATGACGCTGGTCGCTTACACCTCACCAGGTCTTATCCATTTACCGCTCAGCGTACATCGCTCATCGCATTAACTGCAATTACATTCATAACATTAAGTATCTCCATATCAAAATCGAACCTTTAACATAGTATATCACATATACAAAGCACATTCATTTATCACACATAAATTCATATGATTACATTTAAACGAAAAGTCCAAATTGTATACATTAAGCGCGGCCCTTTTGTCACAAATAACCGTGAACAAAAATTGTAAACCACACAAAGTTGATCCAATTACCGTCAAACTTCAAAGTACTTTATGATAACAAATACTCAATCATTTTCAACTACGACGTGAAAAGCAAATTACTTATGCTTACAATATTACGGAATACCTACCCGGCATTTTGCCACCTTCAACACGTCGTGCACAAGTACCAAAACCAACAATATTTATTCTTATGTGCAAATGAACGGCACAACCGTATATTACAAAAGAAAACCCTCCAATTCTAGTTTGAAACCATCATATAAAATTACAATAATGCTTTTACTTGACACAGCGTGGCATATACGCGTGCATCTTGACACAGCGTGACATATACGCGCGCATCTTACTTGACACAGCGTGACATATACGCGTCCTGGCAAGTCTTACTATAAACATACAACGCGCACATGTATTTCACCAAAGTTTTAGCAAACAATACATGAAGTTTGAAAAACCTCAATATATTTCATAAACTCGTACATGTAAGCGCACTTTAACGGCAAAAGGCATGACCCAGTAAAACGCGTTTTCACGAGTTGCCTTTTTTGAACGATGCGTACATTTGGTTAGGAGTTCATTTAAGTACAGTAAAACCTGTCACTACCGAACACTTTGGGGACCCAGCAAAAGTGTTCGGTAGTCAGAGGTGTTCGGTAGTCGGAGGGTTGGTAATTAGGGTAGGGAATATGACTACATACATGTGCCCGGAATGTCTTTCAGGCCTAGTTGTTAACAGTCAAAGGTCTTGCACACACAACTCTTCCTTTTAATACATTTGCTTTCATACAGTTTCATTCATACCGCCAAGCATTCAAATAATTTAACATCAAGATAAAGTTAAAATAATTGCTTTATTCTACATTTTTTCCTTCCCTTTTTGCCAAATACATGTACGTGTAATGTAATATCATGCACAAGATTGTGAGGGTGACATTTCCTGACTTGGCGTTAATCCTTCTTAACACCTAAAACAATTAGCTGTGGACAGTGGAGCTTAATTGCTTTGAAGGGGTAATCAGATAACAATGAGTATGCCAGACCCATTCAATCAGAGACAGAGCTGAGTTTAACACATGAGTGATATTTGTGTTAATCCTGTCTTGTGTTTTAGAACACCTAAAACAAGCTGCAATGGACACCATACCCTGATCACTTTGAAGAAATAATCAGTGAACAAGGAACATGTCAGACCTATTCAATTAGAGACAGAGCTGAGTATAATGCCTGAATGATACCTATAGGTGTTTAATCCTGTCCCTGCTTAGAATAGCTGGAATCAGAAATGTTTTTGTTCACTTAAAAGGAATACTCAGTCAACATAAACATGTCAAAGTCAATCCACATGAGTCTAAGTAAGATAAATGAGTAAATTAGCCAGGGGGAAGAAGAATCTACTGCTATGGAGTTTATTCTGGTCAACATATTTTTAATTCAAACTTTGTACAATGACAATTTATACAAGCAAACAAACAAACAAAAAGAGCACACGAATTAAATAGATTTACAGATTTACGTTCAAAACTACTAAATTTTTGTGTATGAAAGACTTCCTGATGTTACTTAACTGCTGGTATTACAAAATATCATGAGAGTGTTCGGTAGTGACAGGTTCATTTTTGGGTTTGGGACCCAAATCAGGTGTTCGGTGTTCATAAGTGAGAGGTGTTCGGTAGTGACAGGTTTGAACACCCAGGTCTCCTATTAAATAACATGTAAATCATTTGGGACCGAAACAAAGTGTTCGGAAGTGAGAGGTGTTCGGTAGTCGGAGGTGTTCGGTTTTACAGGTTTTACTGTATGTACATTTACATTTTAATATCAAGTTAAACTTCTTAATATACTTACAGGAACACTATTGCAGTGTCTGCGTTACAACCACCCCATGTTAGTTACAGAAGTAAACTGTGCATTGGCCAAATGCACGCACCCTACGTGCCTGTAACAAGTGCAGCTACAAAAAAGAACCGCATGAATAAAAAACCCAGATATAACTCCATCAAATTTCACGCGGGCAAAAATAACGAGTTGAATACTCGTCACAAATTGGAAGTAAATCGACGGGAAATGGACAAGCACTTACTATTAGCTCCGATGTGTCCGTTAATTATATACAATATATGGGGAACATAGTCCCAAGGCGCCCGCAAGCGGGTAACGTAACCAGAGCTCTTCCACTCCCAGTGAACAGCGACGCCGGATGACAAGCAGGGGGCCGCAACAAGATTTTTCGCCTTTATATATGCGCCAGAACGCGCGGGAAACAGCTGGGTCACAGTCAACGAGGTCGGACAAGTACATAGTAAACCCACAACGAGACAAAAAAGGGGAAAGGCAGCAGACAGGGGTGAAACCTGCGTCACACAACGAGGACAACAACAACAAAAATCAAATACGACTCAACTGTATTTGACACTCTCCCCACTCTGGATATCTATTGATATCCTGAATGTATGTATGAAAGATGTATGCTATTGAGCACTGATGAGGAAACTGGCAACAACAACAACAACAACAACAGGCCCATGAAGATGCCTTATCACCATCAAGAGGCCACCTCTGCCAGTTTAAATATGAAATTGTTTATCCTTGCTTTATTAAAGCTTGTGTTTGACTCATTACCTGCCATATAACCAGTTTTACCTTCAAATAGCACGCGAATACAAGCACCTGAGACCCTCTCAAGATTTACTTTTTTTTTCTGTTGTTATGTAATTCCAAGAAAAATAAGCACTTGAGACCCGCCCAAGATTTACTTATTTAACAGTACTGATCGAATTACAAAAGATAAGCACTTGAGACCCTCTCAAGATTTACTTATATTAACTCTGTACGACATTTGGTATATTTTAACCTGGCAAAATGAGCATGATACCTGTATGAAAATTCTTAAAACAGATTGTATGCTATAATACACCAATTTGCATCATTCAATAAAGATTTACACATCGGCTTCTAGACGTACAAGCTGGGTTATTGGGCGATGTAACTGTGTTACACGTGTCTTCACTAAGACGGAGCGAACTTTACCGTCATCGCCTGTGAAAACCTGCTGTACAATTGCAGGTGGCCAAAGATTACGAGGTAGTCCAGAATCGTGAACCAAGACCAACTCTCCGACTTTAATGTTACACGACTCAACCCTCCACTTAGACCTGACATTTAGACTAGGAATGCATTCTTTTATCCAGCGGCTCCAGAACACATTTGCTAAGTGCTGAACCAAAAAAGGGACATATTTCCAGCGACACCTGAAAGCGTCTGGAGCTGAGTAGCCACCTGGTGGAAGATCAGCAAACTGTGGTAGAATGAGTAATGTAAGTACAAACAATAACTTGTTGACAAGATGTGGGCCTTGAAGACAACGCTCATTGAATGAACGACCACCATACGAGGCAGCACAATCAAAACCACGCAGTTTGTCTGGTCTGTTTGGGTTTTTAACACAATGCTGGGGAAGATACGATACGCGTTTTGCGTCCCGCGTTGCTTCATCGGGAACAATTTCGGCGTATTTGGAATCCAGCAACTTAGTTTTCTCAGTGTCATACCTGGAAAATACATTTTCCCGTTCTAGACGCTTACCAAGACTATCAAAGCGTTTCTGAGCAAGGGAGATGTTGTTAGGGAGATCTTCCTCATGGCACTTCCAAGAAATGGGAAGCTCATAGTGACCATCAACCTTTTTACAGCTATCATCCCACAAGTCAATAACTTTCTTATCAAGTACAGACAGACCAGGTCGATCAAAAGCCCTATTTTCCAATTCCCACAATTTGTTTATGTCAGCAATTGGAGCTGCATTGTTTGGTTCTGTTTCAACAGGACAAGCGGACACAAAATTGCAAATGACGACATTGCTGACGTCAGTTTTGGGACTCTTACCGCTGACAGTCCATCCAAACTTGTATTTTATGGCATAGGGTTGGCCAGGCAAGCCACTACGGACTTCCAGTGGGATTAAAGCGTCTGAAAAGTCCTGTCCTATCAAAATGTCAATTTCTTGACAATTTAACCCAGCGGACAAATCAATTCCTTGTAAATGAGAATACTCATTGAGGTCTATTGTACCTGTTGAGGCAGGAATATGGGGGATGACTTTCACCCCGGACAAAACCATGGACTCGTGACCTGATGTGACCTTCAAAGACACCTGTTTTGAAACAATGAGAGTTGTACCACTCATCGTCTTTAACATGTAATGCTGGTTTGCTCCTTTCAAATGCAACAGATTGGCAAGCTTTTCTGTACAAAATGAAGACGACGAGAAAGTGTCTAAAGCAGCATTAACCCATACGTTTCCATTTACCTGTACTCTGACTATGGGCATCAGGCAATTATTAGCGTCGGTAGCGAAGTTCGCAGACGCTTGGTCAGTATGCAAAAAACTTGTATGCTTACCTTCACAAACAAAGCATCGGCTCTTGCTTGTGCATACAGAAGTTTGATGATTGTCACGCAGGCAATTGTTACATAATTGATGTACCTTCACAAAAGCTATGCGGTCACGAACTTTCATGCTTCTGAACTGGGGACACCTCATAATGAAATGTGGCTGAGTACACAGTTTACAAGGAGGGTGTGTGCGAGTTGAACGTGAATTACGTTGTTCATGTATGAACCCATTAAGTTCAAACTTAGTCCCCGGGACATGGGTGGAAGTGGACTCTACACCGTTATCATAAAAAGGGACTGACTCGTGACTGCATGCACTCTGATCTGCATGTGCACCTAATTGTGTTTGAGCATTATGGGATGTGACCTGCTTTCTTTGCTGAAAGCGATCAGACCGGGCGGCATTCCCGCAAAGCGGGTCATTCATTTCATCACTAATCATTTCCACGAATTCAACTAAGTCCTTGAATTTTAGGTAAGTACCTGATGTTCTTTTGTGTTTTAGTTCTTCCTTATACCACCGATTTTGTGCAAAATTTGGCAAACGAGCTACGATATCAAAAATAACAACTTGTGAATCAACCTCACCCAGACCATCTATATTTTGCAAAATCTGAAAGGAATTACGCAACTCGTGAGACAAGGTACGCATGTCAGATGCTGATTTGACTGATTTAGAATTTCCTCAGTGTTCTTATAACATCTTGTGTTACCCTGTGTGGGGACCCGTACAAATTTCGTAATGTGTCTAAGGCATTTTTGTAACCACTCTCACCACCAAGAAAAATTGAGCTACGGATGGCTTCTTTAGCGTCACCAGCAGTATATTGCAGTAGCCGAGTTAGCTTAGCGTCTGGGTCAGCGCAGCATTTCTCAACACTCAGTTGAAACGACTTGATAAATGTGTGATATTGCAACGGATCACCTTTAAACACTTCTAGCTCCACTTTTGGCAAGCTCAACAGGTTAAACAACTCTGGACCAGGAACCCAAACTGGTTTACCTTCATGAGCCGGCACTGGTTTTATGCTCTTCGCTCCACTCAATACTTTTATGTAGTTAGTTTGTACCTGTTCAAAATACGCATCATGATCTACATTTTCATCCGTGTCAAGATTCACTACTTGCTCATGCGAAGATGTAAATTCACTGAATGCCAGCTTTACCTGCGATACCAAAGTTGAAATTTCCGACAGGTTCTCGTCCTCTGCGAGAAACTGGGAAATCTTATTACTCAACCTGGTTACCTTTGTTTTTGACACTTTACGTGCCGCTTTGGCCTCTGCCAAAGTCGACATGGCGTGTGTAACGTGTGTTAACACACACACGGACAACAAGAACAATACACGTATATAATTCATACAATTTCCTGTAACAAATATATATATATGAAGAAAAAACCACAGACCTTGAATGAAATCAACAAAAAAAAAATGTCCTATGCAGCTCCTTCGGCGGCAGATACAGAAGTTAGTCCATATTAGTCGGTGCGCTTACTTCCAAGCTTGCGGCGACTTTCCATTTGTAATTCTATGTTAGTCCATTTTACGACGGTAGTGTTCCTTTAATCTTTCTGTGAACTACACGGGACTAATTGATGACTCGGAACAACTACGAGTGCACACACAGAACTGCTGCCTTTAATAACGTTGATTTTTGTACACTTCACATGACGCTGGTCGCTTACACCTCACTAGGTCTTATCCATTTACCGCTCAGCGTACATCGCTCATCGCATTAACTGCAATTACATTCATAACATTAAGTATCTCCATATCAAAATCGAACCTTTAACATAGTATATCACATATACAAAGCACATTCATTTATCACACATAAATTCATATGATTACATTTAAACGAAAAGTCCAAATTGTATACATTAAGCGCGGCCCTTTTGTCACAAATAACCGTGAACAAAAATTGTAAACCACACAAAGTTGATCCAATTACCGTCAAACTTCAAAGTACTTTATGATAACAAATACTCAATCATTTTCAACTACGACGTGAAAAGCAAATTACTTATGCTTACAATATTACGGAATACCTACCCGGCATTTTGCCACCTTCAACACGTCGTGCACAAGTACCAAAACCAACAATATTTATTCTTATGTGCAAATGAACGGCACAACCGTATATTACAAAAGAAAACCCTCCAATTCTAGTTTGAAACCATCATATAAAATTACAATAATGCTTTTACTTGACACAGCGTGGCATATACGCGTGCATCTTGACACAGCGTGACATATACGCGCGCATCTTACTTGACACAGCGTGACATATACGCGTCCTGGCAAGTCTTACTATAAACATACAACGCGCACATGTATTTCACCAAAGTTTTAGCAAACAATACAAGAAGTTTGAAAAACCTCAATATATTTCATAAACTCGTACATGTAAGCGCACTTTAACGGCAAAAGGCATGACCCAGTAAAACGCGTTTTCACGAGTTGCCTTTTTTGAACGATGCGTACATTTGGTTAGGAGTTCATTTAAGTATGTACATTTACATTTTAATATCAAGTTAAACTTCTTAATATACTTACAGGAACACTATTGCAGTGTCTGCGTTACAACCACCCCATGTTAGTTACAGAAGTAAACTGTGCATTGGCCAAATGCACGCACCCTACGTGCCTGTAACAAGTGCAGCTACAAAAAAGAACCGCATGAATAAAAAACCCAGATATAACTCCATCAAATTTCACGCGGGCAAAAATAACGAGTTGAATACTCGTCACAAATTGGAAGTAAATCGACGGGAAATGGACAAGCACTTACTATTAGCTCCGATGTGTCCGTTAATTATATACAATATATGGGGAACATAGTCCCAAGGCGCCCGCAAGCGGGTAACGTAACCAGAGCTCTTCCACTCCCAGTGAACAGCGACGCCGGGTGACAAGCAGGGGGCCGCAACAAGATTTTTCGCCTTTATATATGCGCCAGAACGCGCGGGAAACAGCTGGGTCACAGTCAACGAGGTCGGACAAGTACATAGTAAACCCACAACGAGACAAAAAAGGGGAAAGGCAGCAGACAGGGGTGAAACCTGCGTCACACAACGAGGACAACAACAACAAAAATCAAATACGACTCAACTGTATTTGACAATAAGCATGGTCATTTTCCCTGCTGTGGGCATCTTAGGGGTTGCAGCGCCAGTGAAACACAGTCAAAATGCATTGTTCACATGAACTGAAGTACTTACATGCATCCGTAGCTTAACTATGCATAAGTACATGTATCATATGGAGAAATAAATATTGAATGTAAAATGCAATTTTCTTGTCCTGAGTGAACACCAGCATGATTGCTTTGATATTGCATACAGGGTCACCTCAAGGTCACGTAGCTCACATTTTGACCACCAGGTGGCGCTGTAATTTAGGAAAAAAAAAGAAAATATGTTTTTATTGTTTGATCCCCATGGCCTTTGGCCAACATGTTGGGTGACTTTGATATTCAGCACCCGTGACTTATTTTCAAGTTCGCCAAGGGTCATCATATGTTTAAATGTACCTTTGCAAACGTAATAACGTTGAAAAGATTAAGCTGTGTCATGAAACTTGTTCTGTAGAAGTATCTCATTGGAAGCTTACTGAGTTTATTATTCAGTGACTTTGACCAATGTTCAAGGTCACCAGGGTTCATCATATTTATACTTTAGCTGAAAGGTCTTAAGGTCATTTCAACCTTTATTTTTATTTTTCATGTGTTAGCTCTCTGCACTTCTCCAGAATGGATGACCAAAATTGCTTGGACTTTTGTCAGAATATAGCATGACTAGATATGATGAAAAAAGTTTGCAAAAAGGATGGGTACAACGTATGTTGATTTTGGGAAAAAATTATGGCTTATATAACTTTGAGTCCTCATGCCAACATGTGCCACCACTGTATTTAGCCCCATTACAGTGCATGCATTACCATGTAATGCAAACTTTTGTATAGAATACTTTTGCATATAAATGTTCCCCAGGTGGGCCTTCACCAAATGTGTGAAGGATATGAAGCAATATTAATTAGGCATTCTATGACATACAGTTCCGCCCGTCTAAAACTTAACAGCCAAACGCGTTTGTGACGTTTGGCTGGTGTTTGGTTTGCGTTTGAAAACGTTTGAAAGTGTTTGGTTTGCGTTTGAAATTCGTTTGAGAAGCGTTTCAAACACTTTCAGCATTGCGTTTCAAACACTTTGAGCAACGCGTTCGGTACACATGCGTTTCAAACGCGTTCGGTACACATGCGTTTCAAACGCTTACAGATGCATTTACAAAGTTTAGGTGTTATATTGTATTTTCCCCTTGTTGCTTAAGTTAGAGATACACAAAATGAATGTTTACATTACTTTTCTTCCACACACAAGTGTACATAAAATTGTTCACAAGAATAGGAGTTGATAAAGATTCCAGTGGGAATCGAAATATAAAAAAATAAAGAAAAAATATTTTAATGTAAACAAAGACCCCAAGTGAATGAATGTATTTAAACTAGGATGCATCTTGAAGGAACGACGTAAAGAAATAAGCAAACTTGGAACTCTGTACAATGTAACGCTATATGCCCCACATGTAGTTTGAAAAAAAATACTTGGTTGGTGCTGTAATGCAGACGCTTTTTATTCCGTCAATTTTGTTTTTCCTTTGTATAAACGTTGTACTGCTTAGGTACAATATATATATATATTGGATTTTCTTATTATTTACGCAGCCGTTTTAAGAATCTCCTACAGTAATTTTTTTAAAAAAATAGCATTCAGAGAACAGATTACCCTCGGCGCCAATAATCTTTTTTTTCCCTCAATTCTGTATTTCTTGAGATATTATGGTAACAAGATTGTCCCCTTGTGCGCCACTCAGACGGCCTTCAAATGAAAACTTCAAAAGTTTCTTAAGTTTCAAAATAATAAGAAGCTAGCTTTCAATAAGAACGTGGTCCATTTAATATAATTTGTATCTCTGATAAAAATTTGTGATGCATCCTTGTTGAGATATTATGATAACGTGGTCCCCTTGTGTGCCTCTCAGAAGGCCTTCAAATAAGTGCTTTAAAACTTCATTTAAAAAAGTTATAAACGCAAAAAGGAAGCTGGTTTAAATAGGTACCTGGTCCATCATAAGGTGCACCTCTGAAAAATAATTGGTAAAGTTGCGGTCAGCATTTTTTGAGATATCACGGTAAAGTCGTCAGGGTTGAGGCCACTCAGACGGCCTTCAAATCAGCGCATGAAAAGTTTCATTAAAAAAAATGTAAAAATAACCAGAGGAGGCTGATTTCAGTAATAACCTGGTCCATTATAAGATGCATTCCTGGTAAAAATTTGGTAGAGCGACCTTGAATAGTTTTTGAGATATCGCGGTAACATCGTCATGATTGACGCCAATAAATACATTAATAAAAAGTTTCGTATAAAGTTTATAATTAATCAGAGGAAGTTGTTTTTCAATGGGAACCTGGTCCATTATAAGGTACATCTCTGATAAAAATTTGGTAAAGCTACAGTGAAAATTCAGATATCGCACGCGGCAGTAACATCGACAAGATGGACGGACGACAATATCATCCGGCACTTCATGTGCGGAGGGTAAAAAATGGGAATGGAACACTTACAAGGGCGTATGAGACTCCAATGATTATACATGAATAAAGACAATGCTCTTTCAAGTTTGCTTTTATGTTGTTGGTTTTTTGTAATGAGTAAACAAAACTGAATTGCTTAAAGATCCAGGTATTATGTGTGTGCAATCACGCCCCAGGGCTTACAATGCATGAATTATTTCCTGATTCTCTTTTCTTATTTCTCCCCAATGGTTGCACTTATCTGCGCGAGTTGTGTGTCAATTTTCTTTCTGTTTCTTTCTTTTTCAACTCCCTCGCCCCCCAATTCTAATGAGATCGTTCCGTGCATAGGAAATAAGGTAATACTAACTATGTAGTCGTGTGCCCAGGACTGACTATACCACTTTTGTATTAGGGGTGTTGGCAATACATTTGACTCTGTGTTGTTATGTCACAGGCTTCCGTGGGGCTTGGGCTTACATTATCAAATGTGCCAGCGGTATATTAATATATATATGTATATATTTACATATATGTATATATATTTACATATTTGATTTCTTACACATACGGACCATGGTCTTTCATTTGTCTGCTCAACACTTTACAGACGAGAGGGCACAACGGATTATAAATATACCACACCACAGGGATTTGCATCAGAAAAATAAAAAAGTGTCAATATAAATTATCGTTGTTTGTGTTGCTCTCTGATCGAGGGCGCCGGACTGAGGGCGCGAGTCACTTTAGTGACGAGAAGGGGACAAACGAGATATGCCGCCTCCGCGCATCTTTTCCCGATTAAATCGCTTTTGTCCGCTGCATACATATAATCTTTACCTCCAGTTGTTCCTAAGAACCTACTTCGTCGATTGCAACGCAACAATCGCTCCACTAGCAACAACGTACCGGTTTTTTTTCACCTTTATTCTCAACTCTTCAAATAAGTCAGTCTTCATTGTACGGAAATGACCTTTGACCGACCCCAAATGGCACTTCGAGGATTACTGGCCTCTCATTGGCCAAGCTATTCCCGGTAAATTAAATTAATATATTGTTCAGTCAAGACATTTATGTTTTACTTATATGTCAAACTGCTTTAATAATATTGCAAGAATTTATCTGTAAAATGCTTTATGAGCGGAGATGTCTTGCATTATTTTTTTAATAGTTTTGTTATAATTCCAAACACAAGAGTGTGACGTCACGCAAAGTGAAACTTGGCGGTATTTTTAACCTGACGGCAGGGAAGTCGAATGAATGCAGAAGTAGCACCACTATGGGTGGAGAATATGCTACAAACTGGTTAGTAGGCCTATTTACTCAATGTCAACGAATGATTAGAAACCACTGTGGAAAGAAAACTACAATATCATACATTGATCTTTCAAAGAAAATAAATATGAAAAATTGAACAGAAATTGGGGAATGCTGTATTGTGGACTGTCAATCAAGATATTGGGAGCTATAACTTATAAGCTGCGATTTACTGTAACATTAGCACTTTCATTCTTTAAACATAAATGTCTTGACTGAACAATATATTAATTTAATTTACCGGGAATAGCTTAGCCAATGAGAGGCCAGTAATCCTCGAAGTGCCGTTTGGGGTCGGTCAAAGGTCATTTCCGTACAATGAAGACTGACTTATTTGAAGAGTTGAGAATAAAGGTGAAAAAAAAACGGTACGTTGTTGCTAGTGGAGCGATTGTTGCGTTGCAATCGACGAAGTAGGTTCTTAGGAACAACTGGAGGTAAAGATTATATGTATGCAGCGGACAAAAGCGATTTAATCGGGAAAAGATGCGCGGAGGCGGCATATCTCGTTTGTCCCCTTCTCGTCACTAAAGTGACTCGCGCCCTCAGTCCGGCGCCCTCGATCAGAGAGCAAGACAAACAACGATAATTTATATTGACACTTTTTTATTTTTCTGATGCAAATCCCTGTGTACCACACCAGGCAGCATTTGAATATAAGTGGTGTGGACATCGCCTACATTTTTCTTTCATTATGATTCAATTTTGCGGATTTGATGAAATCTATAATAGATTTCGACATAAAACTCGAATAAGAATGTGTATTTGCCTCATGAAAACATGAATACAGAAAGGAACAATTTCTCAAATTAGTCTTTTATTTTTAATTAATGATCCAAATGAGTATGCTAATGATTATGGTCACAAGGTGT
This sequence comes from Hermodice carunculata, assembly GCA_964020975.1. NCBI lineage: Eukaryota > Metazoa > Annelida > Polychaeta > Eunicida > Amphinomidae > Hermodice > Hermodice carunculata. The sequence continues at coordinate 22,449,022 of OZ026621.1, read as the reverse complement.
TGCTGTGGGCGACACCTTGTGGCTAATCCTAGCAGTAACACATGTGCGGCAAGCAAAATGGACACTGGTCGGCTTGACTCCTGTGAGGATTGCAAGCTTGTGACAGTCGGCAATGATATATATCCAAATAGATACGTATATGTATTTCCAAGTGTTTCAGGCCACAGACTACAGTTATAAATCCTTCTATTTTTCATATTAGCATTTTTCAGTCTAAAAAATCAGCATTTTGGTATTTTGAAATTCCGTGAACGGCATTTAAGAGATAAAAATGTCAGAAAAATATGGACGAATTTTTGTCATACAATTCCCAGCTCGTTAATTTGTGATAATTGAAATAGGAAACAACACCTGGATGTCAGCTTTATACAGGTGTATGAACTGTGCTCTTGCCAGGGTCACATCTTTGTCCTTCCCCACCATAAAGTTCCCACCTGGCCTGGAAGACAGTGCACCTATATGACCACCAATGAAGCAACTCTGCGATGCAGCAAACCTGACTTAGCTAACTTTATTTAAACAGAAGCTACAGCATGCTGAAAACACAGTATTTTCACAATTACGGACTATCTCCGTTGGGATGCGCAACCAGCCAATCACAACTGTAGTCTGTAACCTAATAGACTTATCAAAATTTTTAAAACTTGTTTAACTGAAGCCACAACTTGTTTTCTGCAAAGGATTTGCATTAACTTTACCAAACTTCAATATTAAAGAAAATATCAACTTTTTTGCAAGCAACCTTTAAATCTGAAAAATCAGTTTTTATGACAAATAAAATAATTAATTAAAATTTTGAGGAAAATTACATAATTGCATCCAATCAATTCTTTTCTGTCCAATATGAATACGATACACAATGGGCTATGATGCAAACCCATAATCACTTGCCTGCACGTCCTGCCCTTACAATGAGAGATCAAATTACAATGCCCCACCCCTTAATTTTAACCCCAAATTTGAATATATTGCTAAAATTTTATGAATTTTTAGGTGAAATTGGTGATTTTTTTACTATTTATGGATAGATTCGTAACATTTGTCTACAAAAAATATGACATCTATCACTGCTGAGGCATTAATGGCGGATGGGGGGAGTATCAGTTACACCAAGTCAGCATCTAATAGCAGTCATTATGGCAGTATTTTCCTGATATAATCTGAATTATGGTAGACAATGGAACAGTTTCAGTGTTTAAACACTATGAGCCCATCAAAGTGCACAGTTTAAGACCAGTAGGTCACAGATTAGAGTAGCAGTATTCGGCAAATTATGTTTTTTGGTACTAAAATTATGGTATTTTAACGTGCCCTTTGTTTGAACATTAGGAGGGCAGTTGGGTGATCCAGCTTCCACAAACCAATAGTGCTATGCCTTTTTTTCTGCAGTAGACTGTATAAGTTGTGGTTTATTGACATGGTTTCTGGTGTATGTGCACATATTAGACAGAAAATGACAAAAGTTTGTACAGTTACTCCAACATCATAAATGCATATTTGTATTCACAAGTGCTCTAATTTTAAATTTGATTAGCATCCAATTATCAATCCAATTATCAGGCGCAAGTGTTTTCAGGCAAGTGTTTAATGGAAGCTAACTTTTACCCCTTGTTTCACTTTCTGAAACTCTTATAATTATATGTGGTGGTATGTTGAAGTTCAAATGTTTTGCCACCTATGTACACTAGCTTGGTAAAAGTTATAAAATCTGCAGTTCATAAGTGCTGTCATCCATATTCATGGATATTAATTTATTCATTTATGTGAAAATAATATGCTGATGAACTCAACAGCTCAACAAAGTCAGCATGCCTGATTTTAAATGATTTACCCCAGTCAAATGACACACATATATGACAAGCTTTTGTCTACCAAAAAAAATAATAATAATAAAAGGGGGTGGGGTGGGGTGGGGGGGGGGGGGGGGGAGAAACAAAACCAAAACCAAAAAACAAAGAAATTTACATTTTACCTAAGATTTGTACAGCTCTACTGACAGACAATGCACATTTTTTCTGGTATGCCGAAAATCACTGTGACATGATTTTGTATAAACAGCTCTGCATATGAATGGAGGCTGTAGGCCTACAATGACAATGCCACAAAATTAAAAGTTTGAAACAGAGGGTCACTAAGTTTCATATCAATGGGATTAGCATAATTTATTCATATCATATTAGCATTGTTAATTTCTCATACACACATATGATTACCTGTGTGGTACCTGTGAGGTATCGCTAAATACAAAGGGCTATAGAAGCTATCTATCTACCAAGCAGTCAGCAAAGGAGGCATAGCCTGTGCACTTGTTAAATGTCTTGCAGCGAATCCTGTTATTATTTATGCAGTGTGGTTCCACTGATAGGTGCAACATATCTATGCACAATGATTTGTGACATAAATGTGATACTTCATGAATTTTTAGAAAATTGAGACTGTTAAACTTGATATTCACAGCCGATCTGTGGGTGTAAAACTTCTTTTCTCCTTTCATAAGCTGGCCTGAGGTACACAATACCATAGCCCGAACCAATTTGCCTTGTGATCTACAGTCCCAGGACCATATCTTGCATGCTCCATCCATGTAAAAGTTGTTAGGATCACGCAAAATTGTCCAGGCAGCTGTCAAAAAGTGCTGACTTCCCATTTTTAACTTGCTTGATGGACGATAATAGAATAACAACATGACCATGTGAGTCCCAATACATACAGAGTAAGCCCTAATAGGCCACAGACTACAGTTATAAATCCTTCTATTTTTCATATTAGCATTTTTCAGTCTAAAAAATCAGCATTTTGGTATTTTGAAATTCCGTGAACGGCATTTAAGAGATAAAAATGTCAGAAAAATATGGACGAATTTTTGTCATACAATTCCCAGCTCGTTAATTTGTGATAATTGAAATAGGAAACAACACCTGGATGTCAGCTTTATACAGGTGTATGAACTGTGCTCTTGCCAGGGTCACATCTTTGTCCTTCCCCACCATAAAGTTCCCACCTGGCCTGGAAGACAGTGCACCTATATGACCACCAATGAAGCAACTCTGCGATGCAGCAAACCTGACTTAGCTAACTTTATTTAAACAGAAGCTACAGCATGCTGAAAACACAGTATTTTCACAATTACGGACTATCTCCGTTGGGATGCGCAACCAGCCAATCACAACTGTAGTCTGTAACCTTCAAGTAGGCCTTGTTAAATTTACTGGTGCATCTAGTAGGTTTGTACTTTTGTTGACCAACACGCAAAGGGATCCAATCTGATGGTGGATTAGAAATCGCATCAGCTCTCTTGTTTTGTTGTGTTGTTTTTCTGCAGCTAAGATCACTGATCAGTGCCGATGATCCACATGTGAAGGATACGTGGGAAAGACTTCACACAATTGAGATGGCAGTTGTCAACTCGGCCCTCTGTCTTAATTTTTATATTTGTGTTTATCTTCACTAATTAATTACACACTTTGGAAAAGGGCTAAAATGCATAGATCACAAGTACGTAAAAAAAGACGTTTAAGTCGTTTATTTGTATAGGACTTTTTCCTTTGAGCGTCGCATTTTGAATATTTATTTGGATTACCCCCCCCCCCAAAAAAAAGTGAAACAAAGAAACAAAAACTGTACGATTGATTTGCAAAATATCCAAGAATCATAATTTTTTTTGGTGATAAAATCCAAATAAATAACGGTAATTTACGTCCGGTACAAACAGGCTTCATGTTAAAATTTCAAAAATGGGTTTTCAACATATGACTAGGCCTACATGTATTTATAGCTGCTATAAATTGGGAGTTGTTTTTTTGTATATTTGGTCACCGAAAAATAATTTAGGTATGTAGGCTACCTGTGCATATAATGTCAAAATAAAATGCGTGTCCGTTATTAAATGTGATTTCCTTCGCTGTATTTTCTGGTGTGCCTGTATTCAAAATGAAATTAAACTATAATTTTTTTCAAATGTTGACATGAAGTAGCGTAATCAAATGGCCAGATCATTAATTTTGTCAGTGCAAAGCCCGCAACTATTGCAAATTTTGCTCTGGTCAACATCATTGAAAACTTGCATTCACAAACTAGTCCAAATTAAAAACAATTACACTGAATCTATTTAATTTGTCATTACGTTGTTGTGACGTATCGGCATACAATTCCTTCATTGGCGGTTCCTTGCTCATAATCTGTGGAAAGCGTCGGTAAAAAGGTAGGCCCTAATTGCAGAAAACCATAAGCTTCAATATTATCGTGCACTGAAAGATTTACAAATGTTGACCACCATTTTGACCGTGGGCGAGGTCACATGATCTCTGCATGGACCACATGACCCCCATGCCTGGACTTTGGCACACGTGGGGAACAGCGGTTTCGATTTTCTTTCATTTTTGTGAAAACGTAAATAACTGAAATTGATGGAGACTATACTACAACTCTCTAAACTTTGTTGAATGACAGTATTGGTTTGTTTACTGACAATGAAGAAATGGAGACAGGGAACAGAGCAAATACTTATTGCAATCAAAAATTAAAAATGACATGGTTGTTCAAAGTGGTTGTGGATGCCGGAGATTCAAGCACTGAAGCAGGTTCGAGAACCGGCCATTTCATGTTGAGACTGACACAGCAAACGATAGACTATCATGTTTGGACGGAGACAAACTTCAAAAGTGTTGTTGTAGTTACGCCGGTCATTCTTTCCCCTGAATACGAAAAATAAAAAATAAAAAACATCGATGTTCATTATCTTTGATAGTGTTTTTACGAGAACGGTGGCAGCTGCGGATGGTGCTGTGCCTCGTGCGCCGTTCCTTCCGAAACTGGTCATTCGTCTTGGTCAAACAATTCAGTACAGGGGGGCGATCAAAACGATGTGGCCCCTAAAGTCTTCTGCCCTCTTTACATTGCATTTAAGTGCATATACATGTACAAATAAATTTATTCAACCTGCAACTGAAGCTTTATTTCTGTGTTAGGTTTAAGTAACTGAACGCATAGCTTGTTGAAGTGGGACATTTTGCCACTATCAAACATTTGGGAAATGCTTTAATTTGTAACAACTATGCGATGGAAAGTCATTGACCTGTTTGGATGTGTTTGAAATGCAATTGTGAAAGTGTTTGAAACGCGTTTAGTGAAGCCTTTGAAACGTTTTTTATTATCAGAGCGTTTGAAACGCGTTTGTAACAAAGAGTTTGCAACGCATTTGCAACGCGTTTGCTTTGCGTTTGAGTTTTCTCGCTTGCGTTTGAGGATCGTTTGGGAAGCGTTGGTGCGTTTGGCGTTTGATAACTTGAACGCGGGCGGAACTGTAGGATGCATATCTGGTGTCTGATGGAATTCCAGCTACACTGTATTTGCTGAGTCAGCAAACCGGACATACTGGGTTGTATCTTGGTAATAGTGTACTGTAGACAAGTGGTTACAATTAAGCAGTGATAGGAAATACCTGTGCAGTTTCTTTTCCGATAGCTAATTTTGACTTTGAATGACCTTGAAAGGTCAAACTAACATACTGGATTATATCTTGGTTATATCTAGTTGTTGATCACTTACATGTATGTAAGCATTAATATGGTACACAAACAGAGCAGTAAAGTAGATGCATTTGTAGAAGAAGGATATTCCAGTCAGCGGAGCACAGGGTGCTCATAATCCTCTTGTTTGTTTTACTTTTCAGAAAAGCCACTGGCCTTTGACATATCTCCAAAGTCTGTTTTTGCTAATAATGAGTTGGACCTGGATGATATAGACGTATATGGCTTTGACTATGACTACACACTGGCATGCTACAACAGCAAGCTGTATTATCTTATATATGATCTTGGCAAGCAATCCCTTATCCAGAAATATAAGGTAATACTATAAGACTTTTTCTGGAAATATGAAAGCTGGATGTCTTTTGTCAATTTCAGTTTGAGGGTCTTGATTCAAGTATGTGTTAACAAACAGTACACAGTGGTGCCCCTTTTTATAATGCTCCACTGAGGACAGGCCCTCCGCTTTTGCATATCTTGAGAGGCCATTTCTCTGTGCACCAATGGATAGAATGATAACATCAGATAAACATGATAAAGAACAGCAGATGGTTGAATTAACTTTGGAACAGTGTGTACTTGTGGCACCACATAACTCTGAATTTGGCAACCAGAAAAGCAGTGATGTCTCAGTGTCTGAACTGAATTTAGAGTTACATGTACTTGCAATATTGCAGAGTGAAATTTTGGAACACCTATGATGATTGTTTAACCCTTTCCCCCTTGAATTAAGACTGAGTCAACAGCTTTCCTTGGCATGGGTTGGGCACTAAGTGCCCAACCCATGCCAATGAAAGCTGTTGACCTGGGGCATGTGATCTTGATAAGTCTCATGTACATTTCTCAGTCAAATTGTTTTTCATAACTGTTGAAATTAATTGAAAACACTGAAGCAGACGACATTTGACCACCAGCCGGTTTTGGCCGGTTTGAGGGGGAAAGGGTTAAATAACAAAACTTGTAAAACACAGTACTTATACATGATAACAGTGTTTGCACCCCGTCAGAAACTTGTAAAAATACATTATGACAACAGTGTTGCCAATTTCATGCGATCTGTACCAGAGGCATATAGATGAATCGAGACGAGATCTCTATTTTAACTACACAATTCATTTGTTTATTTCTGTACCATGTAGCACTAAATTTGTTGATGTATTGATCACATTTATAGGGGATTTGTTTGCTCTGTTTACAGTTAATTTGTTTATGTGTTTTCTATATTTACATTTGTCAGTATGTTTACTGTTTACAGCAGATCAGTTGATTTATTTCCTGTGCTTTCAGTACCCAAAGGATATTGCAAACCTGCCTGACTATAAACCTGACTTTGCTGTTAGGGGTCTGCACTGTGATGTCAATAAGGTAAGCTTTCTTATCCATGAGAGTGAACATGGTGAATGGTAAAGTGGTAAAACTCGAAAGTTTGGGTATACATGTATTGCAATATTATATTATAAATACAACACTAACTCAAGAACATTAGTCAAATTGTGTCAAGATGGAGCTTGAAATGACAAAGTGTAATCTTCAAAGTGTTTAGAGTGGTAAGAGAGAAAATACCCAGGGTAAAGTGTGGAGTTTGTATCGAACAAGTTCTTAGAAACACCACACTTTTTATCGATTTTGTCAATAGAGTCGGAACTTTGTTGCAAAAACTACAACACAAAGGTTATGAAAAACAACAACTACACAAAACTCTGTTGAAATGTTTCCAGAGATATGACCAAATACCTAATAAATACAACACTAACCCAAGAACATTAGTCAAATTGTGTCGAGATGGAGCTTGAAATGAAAAGTGTAGTCCCCAAAGTGTTTAGAATGGTAAGAGGGAAAGTACCCGAGGTAAGGTGTACTTAACCCACCTAGAGAGTTTTCTCTAGTCCGTCTTAAGTCAGAAAACCATGATCATACTCACTTTTTGCAGGATTTCTTTCTTTTCAGTCTTTATCCAGTACAGTGGAAGGGGTGGCTTCATGCTAATACCTTAGTACACTTAACCTCATAACACATCTAATCAACTTTGTGGTGCTAAAAATTGTATTACTATTTACCTGTTTATACCAGTGTCGGTCTGGTGGAATAGTGTATGAAGCTATTAAGTTTCAAAGGAGACATCCGTAAACTTTTTCTCCTTAGCACAATACCGTCCACAGTTTTCAAGTTAGCCCAATATAACTTTCAGAACTTACAGGGTGTATAAAAATCTAGGCGAGTTTCAATATTGGTGGCGTCAACTCCATTATTATGTAATGTGGGGGTCAAAATGTGAAAATCTTGTGAACACTCTAGCACCTTTAAGTTTTGGTGGATCTGTACCAAATTTGGTGGGAATGTGGGGGAGGTCAAAGTCTAAGTTGCAAATGATACTAGTGGCACCACCTTAATTTGACAGAAATAATGAGCCAAAATGTGTTTTAAGATGTAAAATTCCATATTTGGAAAAGTAATTGGATTAGACTTGCCAAATTTATATGATATATAGACCATGACCAAAGGTAGAATGTTATGTAATATCAGTATCCTTGACCTATTTTGTGAGGTCATCATTCGTGTAAAGTTGAAAGAGGTGATTTCTAATGGCTGATTGTAGCATTGACATCAATGGCAAAGAGAATTGAGCCTCCAGATCAAAATTGCACATGATTACATAAAGCATAAAACTGTACTTGGTGACCTGCTTTTTGGGTCAGTGTGACCCAGCACTTATGGAGTTTGGTACTTGTCCCAGGTTATTGTTTTTCCTCAGTAACTCAAAAAATGATTACCCGATTTGAACAAACAGACTATACATGGGAAGCTGGATATGGGGCACATATGTTGAACATAACAATTTTTTAATCCGAATTGAAGGTCAAGGCCAAATGGCCAGTTCGAATATTGGGGTCATCTTGTGAATGCTCTGCACCTTACAATTCTTGAGATAGGCCCATATAACAATTAGGCCTTCTAAAGTGTGTAAAAATCTTTGTCTTGACATCAATGTTGGTGGCGACACTTATAGTATTATGTAATATACAGGTCAAAATGTGAAAATCTTGTGACCACAGTACTGTCCACAGTTTTCAAGTTAGCCCAATATAACTTTCAGGACTAATGGCGGGTATTAAAATCTAGGTTCTTTTTTATATTGGTGGCGCCACCTACAATATTATGCAATATAGGGGTCAAAATCTGAAAATCTTGTGAACACTCTAGCACCTGTAATTTGTTGCAGATCTTCACCAAATTTTTATGGGATTGTGGGGGAGGTCAAAGTCTAAGTTGCTAATGATACTAGTGGCACCACCTATAATTTGATGAAAATTATCAGCCAAAACGTATTTCAAGATATAAAATTCCATATCTTAAAAAGTAATTGGATTAGACCTGCCAAATTTATAGGATATATAGACAATGTCCAAAGCTAGGATGTTATGTAGTATCAGGGACATTGACCTACTTTTGTGAGGTCACCATGCCTGTAAAGTTGAAATAGGTGATTTTGTAATGGCAGGGTGTAGCTTGGACTTCAATGGCAATGTCAGCACAGCACCAGGCAGGCCAATGGGCCTCTTGTATTACATAATCTGGGTGTCCTTGATCTTCTGCCCCAAGGTCACTAAGGACATAAAGTTAAGGACTCACTGATTGTTGTCTTGGCACATGCAACAGTATTAATCACAGGATTTGCACAAATAAGCTATGATTACATGTGGAGCAAATTACCGTTGCAAAGTGGTTGCAGACATTAAGCTTTATATGTTCAGAAGCCACTTGAGGACTCACAGCTTTGAAAAGAACAGGTGCAAAATAGCCACAATGCCAGCAGAGTATTAGGCCCATGGGCCTCTTATTTTTTTGTTTTTGTTTTTACCCTGCGACCTTATGAGGCCGACGGGTATTGTCGTACCCGGCGCCATCCATCTGTCCGTCCGTCGGTCCGTCCGTCCCCTGGTTTTACCACCATAACTTCACAAATTTTTGAGACAGGACTTTCAAATTGCACATGATAGTACACTTTTATATGGCCTACTTTGTGTGCAAGTATAGTTGACCTTGAGGTAATTCTCAAGGTCACACAGTGGTCACATGTGCTAAGCAACGTTACCGCTCTAACTATTGAAAGCCTGCATCTAGCTATCTAAATCATACACACAAGAAGTTTCATAGAGTGATCTAGAAGCCTATTGAAAATGGAGGTCATAGCTTTATATTTGACCTACTTTTTGAGGTCAAAGGTCAAGTGCACAATGGTGGTATTGGTATAAGTAAGGAAGTTTTTAAGTCAGTCACATGAAATTTTATACACACATGTAGAACAACCAAAGAATGTGTCATGAATCAAAAATAGGTCACTAGGTCAAATATCTGGGTCACAGTGACCTATTCATTGAAATTTTGTTGACCACTATAACTTCAGAAATTTTTGAGACAGGACTTTCAAATTGCACGATAGTACACTTCTATATGGCCTACTTTGTGTGCAAGCATAGTTGACCTTGAGGTAATTCTCAAGGTCACACAGTGGTCACATGTGCTAAGCAACGTTACTGCTGTAACTATTGAAAGCCTGCATCTAGCAATCTAAATCTTACACACAGGAAGCTTCATATAGTGGTCTAGAAGCCTAGTGAAAATGGAGGTCATAGATGTATATTTGACGTACTTTTTGAGGTCAAAGGTCAAGTGCACAATGGTGGTACTGGTATAAGTAAGGAAGTATTTAAGTCAGTTACATGAAATTTTATACACACATGTATCATAACCAAAAAATGTGTCATGAATCAAAAGTTGGTCACTAGGTCAAGTATCTGGGTCACAGTGACCTATTCATTGAAATTTTGTTTACCCACTATAACTTCAAAAGCTTTTGAGACAGGACTTTCAAATTGCATATGATAGTACACCACTGCAAGCATAATTGACCTTGACCTAATTTTCAAGGTCACACACGGGTCACAAGTTTGCTGAGTGACGTGCATCAAGAAATCTAAATCTTAAAACAAAAGAAGCAACACAGGGTGATCTAGAAGGCTATTGAAAGTCAAGGTTATACCTCTATATTTGACCTAAGATTTTTTAGGTCAAAGGTCAAGTGTACAATAGTAGTATTTGTGTAGGTAACTATATCTGATACTATGGCACGCTATTCCTATTCACTTACAGCAAAAGAGATTGAAGGCGGCCAAAGGGTACTGCGTTCTTTGAACGGTATTTTTTGTTTGTTTGTTTTGTTTTTATTTTTTTGGTAAATCAATGGCCACATGTGCAAATGTATGCAAAAATATAGACAGTTGTTACACATGTGCTGTTTCTTTCCAAGGTAGATTGAAGTATGATACTTTACTGTGGGTACATATATTTCTTCTTTTTGAGCAATAGCATAATTTTTTGTCCATTTAATAGGGCATGTTACTAAAGCTGGATGCATTTCACAATATTCAGGCAGGAACTGTGTACAGGTAAGCTTTTTTCTGTTTTTAATTACATAATATACTTTGTCATGTACATATACATGATATAGACTTGGGGTGATGTTCAGTATAATAATACCATTTATGATAATGAAGAAACTATTTAAAAAAAAAAAAAGAAGAAAAGAACTTACTTTACTTGGTCAGTTAGCAGAGCTCATTGTACACGATACAATTGGTGGTCGGGTTTTTTGTCATAATATCATGCACAGCTGAATGATTAAAGCATCAGATTTAGTCTGCAATTGCTGTTTCCATGCCTCATAACATGTTTAAGTTCAGAATGAAAAGCTGAAATATATATACATATATATATATATATATATATATATATATATATATATATATATATATATATATATATATATATATATATATATATATATTTATATATATATATATATATACATATATATATATATATATATATATATATATATATATATATATTTATATATATATATATATATACATATATATATATATATATATATATATATATACATATATATATATATATATATATATATATATATATATATATATATATATATATATATATATATATATCACTACTGGACAGATTTGGCAGCATATGGACACCGCACACGGAAAACTGCGGTCACTGGCGGGGATGCCGCCGTTGTCCGCCAAGAACGGCGGTCACAGGCGGGGATGCCGCCGTTGTCTGCCAAGAACGGCGGTGACTGGCGGCGGCGCCGCCACTGCCAGTGTGGCGGACATATATACATGTATATATATATTCCATTGATTTGCAGTATGATAGCTGCATCAGGACAAGAAGAGAAGGGATATCTTGACATCTGATAGTCTGGTTCTCTGACACCTGACATAAATATGAAACAAGTTTCCAGGGAATTCATCAGATACATGTTTTTTGATGTGACTGCTTTTGTTCAGGGGTCTACAGAGAGTGGATGATGAAGAAGTCAATGAACTCTACAATGGGGGACATGTTAATATGGATCACATGAGCAGTTTCTATGGCACAGTGAGCAAACTTCTGTTGCTTCATGTTAAACTGTCACAAAATGTGTTATAAATATACAGTATAAAGCTTCCTATCCCATATATATGTATATACACACACATGTACATACAGATATACATGTATTACATGTATACATACATACACATATACATTATACATATATACATGTACATGTTTAGCCAAGTTGTGGAACTGTGATGTACCAGCGTCATTTCCTGATCACAGTCACAGAGTCTAAAAGTAGTTCAGCACAGGTATGTGTATGCTTAGGCATTGTTTGTATTTCAGTTCTTCAAGAATGAAAAACATGTATTTAACATATTGTTAGCATAATAAGTCACAACGTTTCACCAAAGTTTCACAATATTTATAGGAAAAAAAATAATAAGGAAGAACAATAGGTACAACTTACCTACAGGTGCAACTAGGTAATATTCGAAAATATTTGTTTCGGGGAGTTTCTGAGTTTTTATTTCTGTGCTGATGATAGGGAATTTTCAACATGCACATATTACATATTGACTCAAAGATTTATATACAGTATTCCATCTTTTGAGAGACCACCCCTAGTGCCAGCCAAGAAGTGATCACATACATCAGGTGGTCTCCCAAAGAAGGTTTGACTCTTGCACCACCTGCCCAACAGCTAACCACAGCTTTGAATTCCCATCCATAATTTGGATTCAAACATGATCAATGCACACTTGTTCGACCCCATTCCATCTTGCTGGCATGTGTTTATTCACTTGTTGGTATTTGGGTTTGTAAACTGGTTTTGATAACTCATTTTGCCAATTGTGTGCAAAATATGTAGGTTTGACTTATCTGAAAGGGGGGATTTGTGGATGGACAGGTGGTCTTTAGGGGTGCTTTTAGGTGTTCACTGGTCGTGTTCTGCAGGTGGTCTCCTGAAAGAGGTAAATTGTCATTAGAAGGTCCTTTTGCACAGTGAATATGGTCACAAGAGGCAGGTGGTCTCCCAAAAATAGGGGTCTTTCAAGAGAAGGACTACTGTAACAGGTACAATGCTGAACAGACACGTACATTCTCATACAAACAGGACATCCATGGACTTTGTCTGGTAGTACCCTGACTGTCTTCTCTTACTGTTTAGGGTAACATGCATCAACTGATGGATCAGTTTGCACTGCCAGAGATGACTTTGTACGCAACGGTCCTGGAGGTAAGTGGAGATATATCAATCTTTCCTGTTCATGATTATTTAAATAACTCTTTATTAATTACAGAAAACTGTGTGTTGTAGAAATACCTAAAAATCTGTACATGTCATGAAATGGGAGCACACAAAGGGGGCACTGGGAGAAATGTGTTTCCATGTATGTACTTACTTATGAAACTGTGACTACTTATAAGTGAAGAATAATGAAAGAATTGTTTGTGTATTTTTAAAGAATATGCCTTTTCCCTATCAGTTATATTAATATTTAAAATAATAGTGTTATTTTGATAATTTTTGAAAGTTAAAAGTGATTTGATTTGCAAACTTAAGTTTTTCTCAGAACTGTTCCTCAGAAAAGTCTGTAAATAAGCCCCCCTCAGCCCCTTTAGGATACATATAGCTGGCCCTATCGACGTGATCAATTTGCATGAAACTTAAATGATGTACAGCACTGTTCATTAATAACTGCTCTTTTTGCTCGCAAATTGCGCGCATATGTGCGCGAATTTTGCGCAAGGCGCAATCACGCAAATCCATTTTAACGCGCATTTTACGTATTAAAATGCTCCCAATTTGCAAGCTTTTGGGAATCAAGTTGCGCGCAAAGCGCACTGTTAAAATTAATTTAACTGTCCTAAATGCGCGACATTTTGCGCACAAATGATAAAAAAAATGCCTGGTCTCAGTAGAACTGCGCAAGGTGCGCGCACCCGCCTCTCAGCTGCTTTGCGGACTCATCTGTCAATCATACGCATGAAGTCATGGCATGAATCATGATACGGTGCTTCCCGCTTATTCTTATATTAGTATAATTATATTAGTAACGTTGACTAGATGTGTCTATAGTATTGTTCACTTTTTAACTCTTTAAGAGCCACATTAATTTTTATTGACATTCATTGTCGCTGCAAAATTAATTTTCCAACGACGCAGTTTTTGTAATGTTTCAAAAACATAATGCCGAAAGAAAGAGCGCCAAACTTGGTCTTTATTATTGTGATTGACAAAATGTTGCAGTACTTTCAAGTCGATCTCTTGCTGCCACATAAAAATATTAAATTTAATTAGACTGAGGGTCAATGTACCTTGCCGATGTTTTATTAGCACTTTCACAGTTGAAAATTGGCAAAAGGATGTAAAATACGGCGGTAAAATTGCACTCCTTTCTGCCCTCTGTAGCACTGGATCACTGCCGGTAAACACCCCATGTTTGGGATCATTGGAAAGTTCAGAACTTCATTTACATCAGTAAAATCCTTTCTTATTGGCTCAAATGTGACTGGAATGTGGTTAATTTATGCCAAACATCCCTGTCTCAAAAGTTAGAAATGTTATTCAGATGATCGTTTCTATTGGCTGATGACGATGTAGGTGATCGTCATATGACCTATTTGAATAATTAACGCTGAAGATTTTAGTCACGTGAACCAATAGGAGCATGGAGACTGCCAGACAATTCCTTCTTGAACTTCCACCCAGGTCTCAACAACGTGCGTTGGCGAAAGCATGGATGCTGGGCACAATTAAAGCGGCAAATCTGGCTCTTTTGATGCTGTTAACGTGTGAAAACTGATATTTTGATGGGATTAGGACTCAGATAGTTCTTCTGACGCTTTCTGTTACGATTGCAAGACATATGCAAGGATAGTCACTGTGCCACTACATTTGGTACCAATGAATGAAGCCATTGAGGGCAACGTCTGGACTCTTGACCTTGTGCCCGGCCTCCATTTGCACATCCACCGGAAGCGTTTTTTTTCCAAACATGTCAGTTTTGCCTTCAATAAAACTAACCGCTAATTGTAAATAACTTGTATTTTCATGGGATTAGGACACAGATAGTTCTTCTGAAGCTTTCTGTTACGATTGCATGACATAGGCCTACAGAAGGATATTTGGTACCTATGAAGGCAACATCTTGTACCCGGCCTCCATTTGCACACCCACCAAGAACGTACGTTGTTTTCTTCCAAACATAGTTTTCCCTTCAATAAAACTAACTGGTAATTGTAAATTACATGTTTTATGTTATACAACTTTGCTTCCTTCAGGCATGGACATATTCCATGCTTTAGGTGAATAATTCTCCGTCTGGCATGTATGCTGAGCTTGCCCACAATGATTTTATAATGGCACAGGATGGTCGTTGCGGTAGATCTGAAGTTACGTCATCAGGAAAAAGGCGGGACCAGTGAATCATTGCTGCGCACACACAAGACTACATGCCCAGCTGTTAATATTTTTTTTGCTCGCACTGAAATGCTTAATAATTGCGCGCCTACTGTTTGCGAGCAAAGGGTGTGCGCGCAAGTTGTTGCGCTACTGGCGCAGCATCGTTTTTTGTAACGGATGAGAATGCGCAAAAATTTGTCCGCAATTTGTGCACCTAGTGTGCGCAATCAGAGGGCAGTTATTAATGAACAGTACTGTATAGTGGCACCTACTGTATGCAACCATTGACGTAAGCAGCCGTATTGCTTTTTGTGTTCACTATGCTCAGACATAGGAGTCAATTTCTTTGTAAAATTTACCTGTGGGGACAGGACACCTGCAGTATGTGGCCACTTTTTCTTGGCAGGTGGGTGGCCACATACAGCAGGTAACATTGTTCAAGCAGCATTACCTGTACATGAGTTAATACTAAGATTGAACTTTTATTCAAAAAAAACCTTTAATAAGTGAATTGTGCATATTTTCCCTAAAGGTAAAATTTTTGTTATGACATATTGATCATTTAGAATCATTTGGGATATAAATAAAACTTTATATATGTCTTTAGTTCTGTTGACTTGTCAGAGCATTTAGAAGAGGGATTTGGCTGGTGTAGCGGTCATCTTCCATCCACAATTATATTGTTCACTTCCTCTCAAAAATTGTCAGCCAAATCCTCGTGTATGTTTATGTAATGGGAGAGGTACACAGCAGATAGCAGCACCAGGTAATTATACCTGGTATCTAACTGTTACAGATGCTGCCATCTGGGAGATAAACAAAATTATAGCTTGTCCTGTTGGTCAGCCGTATCCAACAGGAAGTGGTGTGTCATGACATTGTTCCCTGTGTACCTTCCCCATTTTCTCCACAAGTGTAATCCAAATCCACTTCAAGCTTGTTAGGGACATACCAGCAGGACCTTGCTAAAACTGGGTCACCAGGTTAAGTATCTAGTTCACTCATATGCACTGTGTACATAGTGCGCTATCAGTTCAAATTTTAGCTTGGCCCAGGTCAGCTCATCATAGCTAAGATGAAGCTGTAACTGAAGCAGAGCTCAATTCAGGCTGGGACTTATCTTGAATATAATCTTTATAAAATATTTATTGTTCTACATGTATACTCAATCCCTCATGTACTAGAAGTATTAAAAATGTCTTTATCACATAACAGCTAGAATGTAATGAAACAGTGCTGAGGATGCACAGAATGCGAAGCATGCATATGAATTTCCTGCCACAACTCCATACCTGGTTGTCTTAGTAACCATAGACTTTCCTGCAAGATACCTGGATATGGGCCACTGCGTGTGTGTGGAAGTGGGATATTACTAATATTTTGGAAACAAAGAATACAGTGCTCCCTCTTTATAACACTCCTCATTACAAGGCGGTTTCTGATACAACAGGGTGGGTGCCATGGCTCCCACTAAAGTAGTTTTCCCATTACTTCTATGTTAAAAGTCCCTCTGTTATAGGGCGGTTTCAATATGACACGGTATACCCTGTGGACCCTATCACCAGTGTTATAAAGAGCAAGCACTGTACTAAGTACAAGTAGATGGAAATTTATTCTTCTAACCAATTTAGGAAGCACTAAATGAATATGACTTTGGTATTTGTACACTTAAATTCCCCTAAAAGATCCTAATTTTGTGAGAAAGGGGTATCTTGCCCTGTCTGTGACAATGATATGCCTGTGTGTACTCCTTGATTGACAAGCGTGAACCCTGTACTTTGTGCGGGAAATTAATATGCATGTCTCACATTACCCCTTACTGTCCTGCTTTCTGAGAACAAGGAAACTTCAACCATATTTTGTTCAAATCCCCTCTGTGGTGTAAAAACAATCCATTTTTGCTCTGAGTGAGGATCCCCAGATACCAATGGGACTTTCCACTGGCTATCAACAATGCCCCTCATGTCATGGAGCATGACTTTGTAGCATGCGTAAATTACATGCGGCTGAGCAACACGTCAGAAGACAGTTGGGATACTGCCACCCATGGCCAGGTGAGTTAGTTTAACCCTTTCCCCCTTGAATTAGGACTGAGTCAATAGCTTTCCTTGGCATGGGTTGGGCACTAAGTGCCCAACCCATGCCAAGGAAAACTGTTGACCTGGGGCATGTGATCTCGATAAGTCTTATGTACATTTCCCAAGTCAAATTGTTTTTCATAAATGTTGAAATTAGTTGAAAACACTGAAGCAGACGACATTTGACCACCAGCCGGTTTTGGCCAGTTTGAGGGGGAAAGGGTTAACAGAGCTGGGTTGTCACTGTGGTATATTGGCCTCTATTGTTGACACAACAGTATATAAGCAGCATGTCTAACTGGTATGTCCAGTTTCTGATGAGCCGCTCAAAAGGCGAAGCTGGTTAGACAAATTCTTTTTCGCTATATTGCTGCTGGATCTTTCTGTTGTGTTTTCATAATTTTGAATGTACCTTGGTCAGCTGAGTATGGGCTGATCACACAGCCCTCTTGTTGTAAAGCACATTACAAGCAAGTGAATGATGATAAAGCAAAGGAAACTTTTATTAAACCAGAATGATTTTCTTTTCTTTTTTTATTGTTTGTCTTTTTCAGTTTTTAATTCAGCAAAATATCCCATATAATCCAGAATATATCTTCTATGAAATCCGGGTAAGTGTCATTGTAAAAGTCTTGTTATTACCACAATGCCATCAAGTTCAAAGTGAAAGAAACAGTCTTAATAAAAAGTTAATGGCCTTCAACTTTTATACATGTAGATTATGTGCATACATGTAAGTACAGGGACTCTAAATTTCACCAAATTGACCCCTACCCACTCACCTCACCCAGGGCCAGAATTTTGCAAAATTTTGCGAGAATCTATTTGGATTTTTGTCTATTAGTTTTCTGTTTAAAGAAAGAAGCTTAGGAGAATCTTTACGAGAATGGATTCTCAGATTTTCGCCGAAACTCTGGCCCTGCTCACCCCCCAAAAGGGTGCATGGGTGGGTGGGTGGAGCTTAAGAAAATTATTAAAACATGTTCTTTCTTTTTTTTTAACTGAAGAAAAGGTACAGATATTTTCTTGGATACGATAAATAGCAGCTGTCTGGCCATTTATCACTGCTACTAAATATTATTTTCAATTTGATGAAAAAAACTGAGTTATAGACAAAAATTGCTCTTCAGTTTATCTAACACTTTTCATAATTTTCCATGGTGGATATCTGTTTCTGTGTGAATCTGTTACGCTAGGAGCAGAGACCGTCATCATCACCACTAGTAATATTGTCAAATCTGAAACTCATGAAGTAGAAAATTATACTGGGTCAAAGGAGAGGACATATCCAAACAGGCGACTGAATGTTCTGGTCTATGTGTTCTAGATTTGGGTAAGCCTGTGCATGTATAATCTTGATGGTTCATTCTCTTTCTGTTGCAGAATGCTATAAGTGAACTTCATTCTGGTGGCACCTTGAAAAATGAAATAATGAAAAATTTAGGTAAGTCTTTTATTTTAAATATATACAGTGCTGCCAGAAAGTCTTGCTCCAAAACTCTGGGGGGTCACCAGTGGAGCCACTTGCATGTTCCACTTTTCAAAGTGTAATAAAAATTAAAATTCTAACACCATAACCGTCTTAGGGCCAGTGGGGGCCACAGGTAGGTGCAAAAAGCACACTGAGTAACTAGCATCAAACTTCCTATCAGTGTTCTCTGCAGGAGTCCCTTGTACAATATGTACCCGAGGAGGACCACGTGCAGGGGTCACTAGAGGAGATGGTGCAAGACTTTCTGGCGGCACTGTATGATTAGATTATGGTACAGGTTCCCAAATCACCCAGCCATACAAAGAATCCTCGTGAAAAGTGCTACAAAGTATATATTTTTCTCAAAGGCAACAGGGTGAGGATCCTGTTTTGGTTTTTTTGTACTGTAATTGTGTATAGGGTGTTTGTGCTTATACAACAATAACACAAAATTTTCTTCTCAATTTACCACTTCAGTCTCTTCTACTTTTTTAAATACATGTATGACTCAATTGGAAAAATTATGTTGGAAATGTTGAGTAAATATGCTTAGCTAGAAAAGGTCACTCTGATGTGGGATTTTCTTTTCCTGTGCATTGTCCTTGAGTTATGACCTTTTGAAACTAAAGAAATTGGCATCCCATTCAAAGATCAAAGGTCCTAGTATTTGAATGACTCCTGTGACAAATCTATTGAAAAATACAGATGCGAGACCCATGTTGAGTTGACATTATAATAATGACATCGCAGCAAATTCCATGTCTGCATGAGTAAAACTGAGAAAGTAGTTATGATTCAAAATTTTCCTGTGACACCACAGTTAATGTGGAGAAAAAGGCCTTCAAAGGAAATGCTGCCTTCATTGGGGTTTGCCTGGTTGTCCTAGCCTTTGTGTCATGTGACACCTATAGAGCTAATCCAGAGTGTCTGTGAGCTGATTACTCTGACTGATATTGTATTCGAGCTTCACAGATTTTTGTGTTTTTAGAGGGGTTTAGGGCTAAAAATGACATACAGCACGTATGTCAACCTCATCCTTGTTGCCTATCACACCTGTTTCGGGTGTGGCTGCCCTGCTACACCCTGATTGATCAAAAGGATTATTTTGATTGGCAGCTCATTACTATTAAATGGGGCTCCATAGGAGACAAAGACAGAAACTGCCAATCATGCTGGTAGCTTGCGGAGGCATAACTGAGACAAATATCACAAAAAGGGAAATTGTTGACGTCAGAACAATTTGTACATATCCATGATCAACTGTCCAAATAAGGGTCTGCTGACAGGTAACATGGAACCTTCATTATATATAAATCAGGCAGGTAGGTGTCCAGTTCCTCATTTGGAAGCAGTGTGCTGGTAGAGACAATCTTTATGCCTGTACAAGGCATTTTTTAAGCAATTTTTGACATGCATCATTTACAGCAAGTGTTAGTTAAAAAGTGGACATAGGATAATAATTACATTAAAGACAGAACTAACCAGAGGTGAAGTTTTTTTATAATTCCCCCCCCCCCCCCCATTTCCCAAGCCATAGTTAGGGTGTGGGTGGGAGGTCCTTGGATCCGATATTTGTGTGAGGTATTTTGAAAAATAGGTTCCCATTATGTTTTAATGGCATGAAAAGTTACATTATGATAGATCTGCTCTGCATAGTAATGTGGCTTCCATTATTCAAATGTTGCTGGAACTCTTATAGCAAATGTGATATACAAATATGACTTCTGTGTAAAGAAAAGTTCTGGTGTTTTAACTGAAATGTTTGTGATACTTGATGTTGAAATGTCCAACCGATTGTAACAGTTCTACTTGATGTACATAGTGTGTATGTATTTCTTGCTTGTGGGTCAGCTTGTTCTGACATGCTGGCTGGAGGTCTTGGACCAGTAACCTAGGCCTAATGCATTTACATGTTAAAATAGCGACATTCGCTGGCTTATTTCTCTTATTTGAAACATAAAACCGCAACTTCCTTTGCATTCTGCTTCAAGTTTATACCGGTAGCAGCAAGTTAAAACCAAGAAAATGGGGGGTCATGTGATTAGATTTTTTTTACAGGTGCATTTGTGTACTTACCTCCATGATTGACCATTCCACGCCAAACATGTCTCCAAAAATACACAAAGTCATCACATGATTTAAAATATTTCTAGAGTATCAGTGCCTTTCTAAAACTCACAGTTGATAGGTATTTTCCTATCCAAAATGATGATGGGACTTAATTTGGTATGCTCTGTTCCTGTGATATTAAGATCCAGTAGACACAGCAACAGTACTCGATCAAAAGTTGTGGATCAGTTGACCCGACCTTGAGGGGTTACTGGTCCAAGACCTGGAGTGGCCTGGAGACATGCTGGCATGGTTATGCGAGATTGGGAAACTTGGTTTAAACATATTTTATTAAAGCAATTAGGAAACAGGGCGGTGCCCTATATCAATCCTTCTTGCACACATAAGAGAGAAATTAGAGAAGACGATTGACAACACTTAGGACTGATGCAAAGAAAAACGCCACAGTAACAATGACAGATAGGGTGGCAAGCCACACGACTGGAAGAATAACACAGCACGATACGTGTTCACAGATAGAGAGAGGGTGGTTGGAGTTGGTCCTCTAATTATGTAACCATGTACTTGCATATAACATTAAATAAATATCAAATATAATCAGGTGTCAAATCTAGCTGTTTTGATAATATATGTATGAACAGCTTTAAAAATATCTTCATTTTCTTTGAAAGTACAGTTTTTAGACCCAAATAAAAGTGTTTTGACAGTGAAAGATGCGAGAGGCAAGACAGAATTTTGAAGTTCGTCACGATGAATTCTATATTTCATACACTCACAAAAATAATGAAACGCGTCCTCGTTCGCCGTGCCACATGCACACCCCGGAGAGTCCACAACACCGTTATTGAACAAATCTGACCGAAGTATACTACATTTCATTCGCAAGCGTGCGTGAAGGACTGTCACTCTCCTCTCCCCCAAATAATACAATTTATTACATTTCTTTGTGTTCTTATTGAGCCTGGATTTGAACTCATCAACATTTTCAGAATTTCGTACATGAATAGGTAGACTGTTCCAAAGTTTGACTGTGGATGGGAAGAAGGATACATCAAAGAGATTGGTTCGAGTGCGTACTGAAGAAAAATTCCGATTTGATCGTACTTCATAGCAATTTCTATCATGAACATAGTTCGGGAGTAGATTTTGTAAATAAAAAGGAGCTAATCCATGCACAATTTTGTAGAATAAAATCAATTTACTTTTGGTTCGACGTTCCGATTGGGAAACTTGTCTTGATCTCATCCAATTCATTGCGTCAGCAGCTTGAACTTTCTCTGCTTTCTTTCTTCTCTGTTTTGCTTTTTCCATGCCACCCATACACCGTAGGTATCCTCTTTGTTTACTTTCTCCATCATGTGCGTTGGTTTGGGTCTGTTTGCTGTTATTTGCCATGGTATTTTGTTCAGATACTTGCCTGAGTTTTTGGCTTGAAGCTATTTGTATAGACATCTTCCCCTCTATGCTTTTTTTGCAGTGTTGTCGGAAATTATCGATGTAGCCAAAATGTACAGGTTAATCTTCAAGTTTTGGTATCGTGTGTCTTGATATGTCTCCTCAAAGACCGAGCACGGGAATAGGATTTTCAGCAAAAGCAGCAATCAGTCTTCGTGTTGGTGGTTTCTCAGTTATTCTTTTTGGTTTAGGCCTAAAGGTTGGACTGTGTGTAGTTCCATATTCCAAGTGTTTTCAGTTTTGCCAACCTGTCAAACTGAAAATCCGGGAGATGGCAAGTAAAATTCAGGACAATTGATAACTGAAATGAATATGAAATACATGTATAGAAGGATAATATTTATGAAAGTCAGGGAAATGGCTAAAAATGTCAAAAAGCTATAATTTTTTCATGAATGAAATGTTGATCCAAATGTACCACTATGTCTTGTAGATTTTTTTCATCTTCTGTAAATGATCCTTGGTTTGTTATGATAGATCTATGTGGATTGTCTCTGTGTTGTAACTGTAGATTTCCCAATTCTTGGTTGTGTTTAGTTTGTTTATGGTGGAGGTTGGGTTGAATTTTGCTATAATGTTTAGGGAGGAGGTGTCTGGCATATTGGATTTGTTGGTAAGTAAAGAGGTGCAAATTTTTTTCTCAGTCTGTGGTGTATTCAATAGCAGTGTACAGAGGGGGGTTTGTTATCCACAGGTAAGTAATTTTTTATTTTGGCAGGTTTGCTAGTAACAGAGAGCCATCAAACTCGACTACCTTGACCGGATGGTGAATTTTCCTTCTAGTGTGCCCGGTGACAAGACACATATTGTAAGTGTGTGTGGCCCTGAGTTGGCTTGCTGTATAAAGTTGTGCTGTGAAGGCCCTGGTCTGGTTTCACTTTCTCATTGAGAATGTTTATTTCTGTGGCATGTGAATTTTATGGTGTCCTGTGCTTTGTTGAGAGAGTGCAGGAAAGTTATGAATGTAATGTGTGGCCATTAGGTTATGATAAAAAGATATCGTCTATGATATCGTACCGTTTTTAAAGTTTCGGTCGGGCTGATTCTGCAATTTTCCGTTCTTGCTCATCCATGAAAAATAATTGCATAGTTAAGTGCCATTCTTGTGCCTGTTGCAGTACCTGAGGTTTGTAGATAAAATTTGTCATCATATTCAAAACCATGGCAGGTGAGTAGTGTATATATTAATTTGAGGAGGAGCTAAGTGTGAGGCTGGTCACTCGAATGTTGATTTGTGCTGATCTGGCAGTGTTGATTCCTCCTTCGTGCTGGTATATAAAGATTTTACAAAAAATGGACATATATTTCTGTAGGTATAATTGTGTTCTGGTCGTGTCAGTCTTTTGCAGAAAGATACTTCAGTTTTAAATGAGGTTTCATTGGTAAAAGTTTAAACACAAAGTATTATACTATGATTGAACAGAGTAGAAACTAGGGGGACAAATAAAATTACTGGTATGTCAAACTGTGCTCTTAACTCATTTCATATTATGGCCACAGGCCTTGGTCAGTGGTTCTGGCACTGACTTGAGACTAAAGGAATGTTGGTACTTGAACGAAAGCTCTTTTCGTGAAGAATTTCAATGTGCAATTGTCATCTTAAATATAGGTAAATATACAGAAAAATCAGGGACTTGTATGGAATGAGTTAAAGAAGGCAGCACATAATGGTAGTGCATTTTATTTACAGTGGCCATAAGGAAATGATTTTGCTGTGAAGGCAAAACTTAGACTATTTGACTGTACAGTTAAGCCCACGTTAAACTTAACAGTCACCAAACGCATCAACCTTTTGCAACCTTTTTCCAACCATTTGAGTGAAAACACGGTCCAAACCATTTCAAAAACAATTCCTCTTATTGCATTAAAACCATTTTAACACTTTTAAACCTTTCTGTAATGGATAACAACCATTTCATACACTTTCTCAACCTTATTGATGAAAACAATGAAATGGTTTGCAACCATTTCAACCATTTCAAACCCTTTGTCAACCTTTTACCAGCCTTTTACAACCTTTACAAACCCCACCACAACACTTTGCAACACAAAAAATGCATTTGGCTGTTAAGTTTTAGGTGGGCTTAACTGTATATTATCCATTCTGCAACATCTGTTTCTAAGTTGCATTAATATTGACAGGGATGCCAACAATCAAAGTGGCATTTCAGGGACAAGTAGTCAAGACCATCATGGACACAAACTGATTAACAAAGAATACAGCAGCAAATACTAAGTTTTGATGAGGGACACACATTGTTGATTGGTCAAATTTTCAGCTAATTTCAGGGATTCTCCCTGGACAGTTGGCATGTCTGTATTAAAATGTACATCCCATAAGACTTGGACAGGAATCTTATGAAAGTGTACACAAAGGAGGTCTAATAGGGCAGTCCACCATCAAATTTAAATGTTAAAGTGGGTCAATCCGGTCCAAAAACTGGGACTGATCCACATTTCCTCCTCTGCTTGGGGTTCTTCAATATTATCTTGTACATTGTTAGACTGTTGAATGCTAGAAAAGCCAGATGCACACAAGTTCATGAAGCCTTTTTGCCTTCATCCCACAGGATCATTTTGTTCTATGTGGTGCTGCCATCTGGTGGTTGTTTGATAACACACTTTTACAATACTCTTGCAGATGTGTACCTGAACCAACAGGAGGGCAAGGCAGTGGCAGATTTCCTGTCCAGGCTGAAGACAGCGGGCAAAAAACTCTTCCTCATCACCAACAGTGAAGTGGAATTTGTGTAAGTACCTTGGCATCCACTTAATTGTACTTACATGTGCGTATAAAATAACAAAATAATTTAGAATCTTGAGGCGAGTTCCTCTGTCTGCTATCCCGTTTTAGCTGGGACCTGGCCAGCTCAAGGCATACCCCAACCCATGGGTAATTTCTGCTCCATACAAAGGAGACCAGGCATAAAAATATAGACACATAAACACAGAAGCCCAGGAGCTAAAGCTCACCCCCCCCCCCAAAAAAAAACAAAGAAACAAACAAAGAAACAAACAAAAAACAAAAAGTGTGGATAGGTGTTTTTTTAAAGTCTGTAACCACTATACCTTGATAGTAAGTAAGTAAGTTGTAAGTAATCATTTGTTCAGGCATATTCCGGCCTCGGACCTACAACGCCGACAGGCTGCACGTAATGTTTACAATGGCATAAGCCAAGAGGTAGAGGGCAGCACTAGTGAAAAAGGAGGTCACCTGACCCATTTTGACCAATACTATTGTCAGAGTAGGTCACATGATGCCCCTTGGCCAGTGGTATTGTCTGCTACTTCCTTCCCTGGGCATATGCCATTCTTGTGTGACAGGGACACCATAGGTCCTTGATAGTCACACTATATGTTGGTCTCTTTTGATAGGCCTACATGTCAAGAGCCACTGTAATACTGGTTCCTAATGCATAGATGTGCCTGGCTTACAGGGATGCAGGGATGCAGTTTCTGGTGGGAGCAGAGTGGACGGAACTATTTGATGTCATCATAACAGACGCCAGAAAACCTAAGTTCTTCTACAAGAAAGGGCAAGGAAGCAGGTACTAGCCAATCAGGGTGGTTTTCTCAACTCACTCAATGCTGCACATGAATAATAGGATGTATTCATATTTAAATGCAGTCCTACTCTAACACCTATTGAGCAAAAGAGGGAGCCACCTGCATCAGGGCAGATCCATGTATTTAGCATGGTCAAAAGTACTTTCCCAATAAAATGAACAACACGAACACAGAATTTACCGTAAGAAAATGTATTAACATATATTTGAAACATAAAGGATGCCTAAATTGATCAGAAACGGGCTCTCTTTTGATTGAAAATGTGTTATTTATGGATGTTTCTCTAGTATATAATACAAATCTGCCCTGATCATGGTGGAAGCATCAGTCCGTTGCCCCGGCAACACAGAAAGTGCGCAGGATCGCAGTTACATATGAATATCTCCTATTCTAAGCTGGTGTGCCCTATTGATGACCAGAAAATTTTCAAAATCTGTGACTCGATAAGTGGCCAGGTTCGTCTGTGTTTGCCATTAACTCCTTCCATTCTATGGTCGCAGGCCTTGGGCAGTGGTTCTGGTACTGCCTGGCAAGTCATGCTGCAGCTGCCCTTGTGGCACAGAACTATGCATCTGCCATGATGAGGGCACTTGTACCCTTTGCATATATGTTAATTAACCATTCAGAAATAACACTTTTTCCAGAAAACAAGTGAAATTTTCTCAATATGTTGAGCATCTTGTATCCTTTAAAACTTTGTAAATGATTTGCCTTAAGCTTTTTGCTTTTTCAAGTTGTTACTTTTGTCGTGTGAGCCATTTGGCGCTGCTTAATTCATGAATCTGCCCTCCTTCCTGCAGCCTACATGTAGGTGGCAGCACAGGGTCCCAGTTAATATGAATTCCTCTTGTAAGAAATAATGTTTGAGATGTACACAAACACCCACTGGACAGAGTAACTGTGTCATCTAGTTCCAAACAGTTCATGAAGTTTTTCTTGTGAAGAATCATGGAATTTTATGCAAAATGGTAAAATTGTCTGTGGAAGATTTCCATTCAAAGCAAGTAGTCCTGGCCATATTATGTAGAATGATGTACAAGATAAGACTGTATGCATAATACAAATGCGCAATGCCATCTGCTTTATCTGGGCCTGTCCCAGTACAAGGGTAAGGGGTGGTCCTTGAAAGGAGGACCAAATGTTCTTTACAAAACAATTAATTTTCTTGCATTACTATCGTGTTGGCGAATTAAGTTTATGCGGCACCTTAATGCATAATATATTTCATCATGCTGAAAACAACTGAGTTTACTTGTGTTTCAATGTTTTCTTGTGCAGCCAAAAATGTAGTTGTGTAACTACACTGGGTTTAAGCTATAATGGTCTCAAAGAATAGATCCTGACAAAATTTTGGGTGCCGAGGAGGGGAGGGAGAAAGGGAGAGAGAGAGGGAGGGAAGGAAGGAAGGACTTTGAACACATACATGTATATAATAATCAGCTTTAGCTGTAAAATGAGACCAGTAAAAACAAAAATGTTGATGGTCGTGGTTAAAGTAGATCACTGAAATATTTCGGGGGGTATTTTTTCAGATAATCATGCATTCCACTGTTCTCTGTTTAATTTTCACACAAGTTTGTTTGTAATTCGACCCATGCATATTACTTTCCCGCCACAACTGCATACCTGACTGTGTACTCTCACTTGGCGAGATACGGGTTGGTACATGTACCTGCGTGGACAAGTGGGATATTACTAATATTTTGAAAATAAAGAATACTTATTGAAGCCATGTGGAAATTTTTTCTTATATATGGCTTGAGAAGTAAAAAATGAATAACAATTTGGCATTTGTGAACTTAAATTTCTCAAAAAACCCTAATGTTGTGAGCAACGAGCATGTGACCTTGTCTATGACAATAATGTGACCCGTCCCCCATAATCGTCAGTCAGCAAACCGGTGCTTTGTGGTGGGATATTGATATGCATGCGGGGTATTAAACTGAAGTACCCAGGCAATAGCTGGGAACAGAAATGATGTTTTTTCTACATTTTTGTACTTGTAGGCCTTTCAGATTATTTGACAAGACAACAGGGACAAGATCATGGGAGAAGGTATCAAGTCTTAAACCGGGAAATTTTTATCAAGAGGTAACTACAGAATATTGTTGCTAGCTTCAACTGCAAAAGCTACATTTTGTACTCTTGTGCCATGTGTTAACTCAGCTGACTTGTCAGTGAGCTGAACTTTATCATGTTTGTGGCATCACTGCATCTGTCAGCCATTCATAATTATATCCCCCCCACTCATGAACGTACATTGGGATATACATTTTTCACATTGTCCAGCTTTGTGTTCATAGCAGATATTACCTTAACCAGATTTGCCCTGCAATAATATCATCATCATCATCATCATCATCATCATCATCATCATCATCATCATCATCATCATCATCATCATCATCATCATCATCATCATCATCATCATCATCATCATCATCATCATCATCATCATCATCATCATCATCATCACCATCACCATCACCATCACCATCACCATCACCATCACCACCACCACCACCACCACCACCACCATCACTGGTTTTGCCCTTCTATAATGATCCTTCTGAAAGTAACTATTGGTCAAAGTTGATTGGTAGTGATGCTAACATGTGTCTTTTCTTGTGTGTCTTCAGGGTAATCTTGCAGCATTAAAAGAATTAACTGATTGGGAGGATCCCCGAGTTCTTTACTTCGGAGACAATGTATACAGTGACTTGGCCGTAAGTGTAATTTTCTTGTGTACAAAGTTCCATTCAAAAATTACACTGTATGGGTTTGCCTGCTCAGCAGACTCTACTTTTATTGATTCCTAGGGAAAAACACTACACAGAAGAGCCTAAGGCTTGAGCTTTTCAGGCAAAGTGTGGGTCACCAATATTCCAGTTTTTCTCTCAGTGTTTTGAATAATCAGGGGGCAGGCGAAAATCAAATCTTTTGATTACATACTCATGTGCTTTGTTTTGAAGGCATTTGTTCCATATTGTAATTGAGTTTAAAGTTATGAATTTCGAAATAGACAAAAAAATGAGGAAAATTTATCAGAAGGCTGTATAAATAACCTTCTGTTTAGTGGTAGCAGAAATGATTGCATCATTGCAGGTTACACCTTAGCTAACAGTCTGTTTAGCATAGTGTAAGCAATGAGGAAAGTAAGTTTACAGTGTATGTTTATATGAGCCTAGGGAAACTAGTGAAGGGGGGGGGGTCACTCCCATT
Source organism: Hermodice carunculata (assembly GCA_964020975.1). Classification (NCBI taxonomy): domain Eukaryota; kingdom Metazoa; phylum Annelida; class Polychaeta; order Eunicida; family Amphinomidae; genus Hermodice; species Hermodice carunculata. Next base: position 22,419,808 of record OZ026621.1, on the reverse strand, counting down.
AGTGATGATACTGGGTATGTGCCGCTCTGAAGGCCCTTCTTTTCAGCGAAATTTTCCTAACAAAGGTCCAGTATTTTGCCAAAAATTCCATCAAAAGGGTAATTTAACTCTTTTATGGCGCAAAATGCGGCAAAATTTCCCTAACTAAGGTCAAAATTTACTTCCTGGAGCACTTTTATCGCCAATTTGGGACCATATTATCTACTATTTGATTTTAAAAATTCCCTAACAAAGGTGTAATTTTTGTGAAAAAGTGCCCTAACAAAGAGAGGGTTTTTGAAAGGTCAAGCCACACACCCCCACCAAAAATTTGGGGAATTACCCCCCAGGGCTAGTGGCAGAAAGCGTACAGTCATGTATTAAGTATTTCCCTGTTTAACGTCTTTGGTGCAACTTTTAATGAATGTCGGCCGGTTAGAAAAAAAAAAGGAAAGTTATTTGACAAAATTGATGTACATGTAGTCTGGAATGGTTCAACATTTTCACAAGCATACAAACAAAATAGTTTGGGAAACAGCACCAAAAGTAATATTCTCCTTTAAGGATGGCAAAAATGATGAAAAACTCTTAAAAACTCTTATCTTTGTTTCTGAGAAAGGATAATGAATGGAAGACTAGACATACAGTGTTCCCCCTTTAATAAGGCCATGCCAAATGCAACAAAAAAAAAAGTGGCCACATTAGAAGGGTGTCTTCTCTTGAGAGAGACAATACAATCCAAATACCCTTTTAGTGACATGGAGAAGTGGCCTTTATAGAGAGGGTGGCCTCTCTTGAGGGGGGCGGGGACTTAATATTAGCGAGGGACCACTGTAGTTACATTATGAGCCAGATAAATCTTGCTAATACATTTACCCTTGAAATAGACAACAAAAGCAGACTCAGTATTCATATACAGTGGTCCCCCTCCTTTAAGGCTCCTCCCACCAGAGGCCACCCCTCTTGAAAGGCCAGCATTCTTGTACAGAAAGTATGATATTTCCATTTCCATTACATGTATATCAAGAGAGGCCACCCCTCTTATAAGGCCACTTTCTGGCTGCATTTGGGGTGGCCTTATAAGAGGGGGAACCACTGTATTTTACTAAATGCACCAGCACATTGTAGCTATAAATATACCTGTCAATGTCATCCTTCAAGAAATTTCGAGACATTTTTTTTTCTCCAAAGGGCAAGATTTTGAATATTTAACAAAGAATAAGGAAGAAATTCAATGGATTTCATGGGGGATATTGGCCGAAACAGGGAAGATTTCCATTGAAAACCCAACAATTGAGTTGATCCAAAAGTGGAAGCCTGCTGTCTTACATGTACCTGTATATGGATGTGTTACAGGATGTGGCCCTGAGACATGGCTGGAGAACAGCTGCAATCATCCCAGAGTTAGAGGTGAGCAGTTAACTCCTGCAGTGCCAAGCTATGCACTGAGTCATCAGGTTTCCTTGGGCATGATGCTTCCAAAGCGTGCCGAGGAAAGCTGTGGACCTGGACCATTACATTTCCTGGAACTATAGACATGCTGGTACCTGAATGAAAAGCCTTTTCTCAAGGAATGTGGATCCTAAGTAGTTTGACTTGAGTTGTAGTTGGGGTTGAAAGGGTTCACTGGTTAATATACAGTGATCCCTCTCTTGAGAAATTTAAAGCACAGCAATAAGAGATTACCTGGCTTAAAAATGTTGAAAGACCATCTTTTCATAATTGGGTAAAACAAAGCAAAGGTATGTTGGCACTGTTAGGCGAGAAGTGCGACCGGATTCAACTGTAGGTAGGTCTCATTAGGCACTGAACGTTTAACGGCTGCTAACGCCATTTATATATTTTATGTTTCGAACGAGCGGGACTCGAACCTGCAACCTTTGGCACCATTCGCCTAGCTAAAATGGCAAATGCACATATCCACTCGATCAAATCCCCATTCTTATAAAAAGAATGGTTCAATGGAGGTAGTTATGTGCGAGTGCCATATCAACATGGTTATGCAGTATAAGTACTGAGTTGGCATTTATTTCCAGAATCGGGACTTAAATCCGCCAGTATTAAGCAAATGCCGAAAAAATATATATTTTATGTTTGGAACGAGCGGGACTCGAACCTGCAACCTTTGGCACCAGTCGCCTAGCTGAAATGGCAAACGTACATATCCACTCGACCAAATCCCCATTCTTAAAAAAAGAATGGTTCAATGGAGGTAGTTATGTGCGAGTGCCATATCAACACAATTATGCAGTATAAGTACTGAGTCGGCATTTATTTCCATATATACACGAACGCAGCACGGGTATTTATGTGCTATTGTGTGGCGTAAAAAAGTGACGTGATATAGTGGAGTACAATGCCGCCACAAAGTCTTGCACCCTCTCCTCTGGTGACCCCTGTGCATGGTCCTCCTCGGGAACACATTGTACAAGGGACTCCTGCAGAGAATACTTTTAGGAAGTTTAATGTTAGTTACTCAGTGTGCTTCTTGCACCTACCTGTGGCCCCCATTGGCCCTAAGCTGGTTGTGTTGTTAGAATTTTAGTTTTTATTACACTTTGAAAAGTGGTACCTGCAAGTGGCTTCACTGGTGAACCCCCAGAGTTTTGGAGCAACACTTTCTGGCAGCACTGTAGTAGACCAGAAATCCTTTCTGCAGGGCAATCGTTGGCACTAAGAATTGATCTCCCTGGTGCTGGAAGTATGCCCTTGTGTTTTTTTGGTAGGATATAGAAACATGGGACCCTTGGTTCTTCAATGTACAAGAACTGGAAAGTTTCCTTAGAAATAGAATGGTTTTCTAAGAGGTCCTGGAAGCATGCTTTAACTTTATTGGTGTGTGTGGTAGTGAGATTGCCATTCACTAACCTGTAGTGATTGCTGTTGTGAAGTAATTTGTTTACCTCAGTGATATAATGTACCGTTTCCATGATTACAATTGTGGAACCCTTATCTGCTTGTTTAACTCATTCCAGACTATGGTGCCAGAACCACTGACTTAAGACTGTAGGCATGTTGGTACTTGAACCAAAGCTCTTTTCATAAAGAATTTAAATATGCAATTGGCATCTTCAATCTAGTTAAATATACACAAATATCAGGGACTGCTATGGAATGAATTAATGATAATGTGTGGGTTCTTTTGTAGTTCCTTTAGGCCTTGTCTTTCTCCATATGTTGAGTTGTCACTACCTGGAATTCTTGGGATACGTTGTGCTACTTGGTGTTTTACTGTTCTGCAGAATGGGGTGATATTGGGGTCACCTATCAGTAAATCACTGGGAGTGAAATAACTTGGATTTTTAAAGGCCTTATTACTGAAAGGGGCGTTGGTGGCCCTCTCAGTTTCCAGTGAATTGTCTGAACCTGAAGGCTGGCTTAGATTTTCTTGCGTTATTGGACTAATTGACTGTTATCTGGGGGATTCACTTTGTCTTTGTTAAAGAAAGCTTGTAATTTCAAAGATCTGAGGAACTTATCTATATCTTTACCAATCTCCCCCATGTCAGGTTCCCTGGGGGTGGGACAGAAGGATAGGCCCTTGCTTAACCCTTTCCCCTTGAATTAAAACTGAGTCAACAACTTTCCTTGGCATGGGTTGGGCACTAAGTGCCCAACCCATGCCAAGGAAAGCTGTTGACCTGAGGCATGTGATCTTGATAAGTCTCATGTATATTTCTCAGTCAAATTGTTTTTCATAACTGTTGAAATTAGTTGAAAACACTGAAGCAGACCACATTTGACCACCAGCCGGTTTTGGCCGGTTTAAGGGGGAAAGGGTTAACACACTTTTCTGAGGGTCAGAGAGAGAGTATGAGGATAAATTCACTACCAAGTTTTGTGGGATGAGTACACTGTTACTCCTGTCCTCATTGTTTGAATAATTTTTATTCAAGTCTGGTGGATGTATATACTCACATCTGCATGGATTGTGAGATAAAAACACCCTGCTCCCCTTTGGTTTTGTTGCCAAGGTAGTGTTTGCCTCACCTGTTGAGGTGTGCATGAGATCAGTCTGGGTGGGCGATAATATGGGATGGTCTTCCGTAAGTCAGATGTTATTGTTTATGTTTCCAACACTCAAACTAAAAAGTTAAAACACAACCGGATAACATCATAAACAGTGAATTATCATGCACATATGTACAGGATGGAGTTCTATGGGGATCCTCTGTTAATAGAAGCTTCGCCCTCGTCAGCGGTGGCCTCCTCCTGCTCTGTCTCTCCTGATTCTTCCATCCCTAACCATGGTTACTGCTTCAATTTGTGCAAGATTGTTGTAGATACCATGACAAGGTCACGGACTTAACTGGTCTTGGTGAACATGCAATATCAGCGATATGACCATAATAAAATTTTAATGTATTGTAAGAATATTATTTTCACAATTGTAGGTCTAACTGTAAATATTTTGATTTTATTAAAAGTCAATTTTGTACAGTTTTCTGTTTTGTGATTATGCATGAAAAAGGAGGAATTTCCGAAATAGGCTTCAGTAAACTATCATCATACTTTGAGCTAAAAAATCTCTTAATTTGAGGGGAAAAATAAACAAAACTCAGTATTCTGGAGTTTAGAACAGTAGTTTTAGAAGCACTGATTTAACTTAATAGAAGAACATTGTAATGAAAAGACCAATAGCTTTTTGCAATAGCATCATAATCATTATTTGTAAAGGTTGAGGAAAATTAATATTTCTTAAACAGTAACAAATGAGCTTGGGCCTTTTGTACATATCTCTTTCATGAGGTTTAAAAATTTAGATTGGTCTGCCACTACGATTATTCATGAAGAGGAAGGAAACTGCATAAATTTAAGAAAACAAAACAAACAAACAAATAATAAAACAATAATTATTTTTTCTTTGGTCACCAAACATATCAGCAAAATGTGCAATATCTTGATTCAAATTGAAAAAAAAAAACATTAAAAACACCACCACCAGGTTATGCTCTCTTATTCTGGATACCAGGTTATACTCTCTTATTCTGAATACCAGGTTATGCTCTCTTATTCTGGACACCAGGTTATGCTCTCTTATTCTGGACACCAGGTTGTTCTCTGTTATTCTGGACACCAGGTTATGCTCTCTTATTCTGAACTCCAGGTTATGCTCTCTTATTTTGGATACCAGGTTATGCTCTCTTATTCTGGACACCAGGTTATGCTCTCTTATTCTGAACTTCAGGTTATGCTCTCTTATTCTGGACACCAGGTTGTGCTGTCTTATTCTGGACACCAGGTTATGCTCTCCTATTCTGGACACCAGGTTATGCTCTCTTATTCTGAACAGCAGGTTATGCTCTCTTGTTCTGGACAGCAGGTTATGCTCTCTTATTCTGAACTCCAGGTTGTGCTCTCTTATTTTGGATACCAGGTTATGCTCTCTTATTCTGGACACCAGGTTATGCTCTTTTATTCTGAACTTCAGGTTATGCTCTCTTATTCTGGACACCAGCTTACGCTCTCTTATTCTGGACACCAGCTTATGCTCTTATTCTGTTACAGGAGGAAATTCAGATATTAAATTCATCCTCTTTTAAGCAGTCAGTGAGATGGCTGATGGCTCTGCAGAAACTGATCGATGAAATGCAGGTATGGACATTTACATATACAGTGAAACCTCAATACAATTGCAGTCACATCACATGTTCACTTAGTGACAGAAGTTTGGGGGGGATTTAAAGTCAAATTCCTTGATAGTTTGCTTGCTCATTTGACACATTTTAGAGGTCTAACAAATTTTGCAAGGTAGAGATGGTGCCATTACAATGAGGTTTCACTGTAGATGGGCAGTGTTTACAAACAAGGGTGTGTGATGGCAGGTATCCTAAACTATTATAACTTTAAAGTGAAACATTTTGTTACATCTCACATGTAGTCAAGGCGGTGAGGTAGACCACACTTGAAAATATGAACTATCTATAGTGTAGAAGCTGAATTTTAGTTTGGAAGTCTCAAGATTCAAAGTGAGTAAAACTTTATTTAACACAATATACAAGGCTTGCTATAGTAATGTTATTACAACATTGAGGCGCAGATGCTGAAGCTTATGATATGGTTTTGTATATTATAAAATGTGCTGTTGGGATAACTCTGGTGTAGGACTTTTGTCTGGTACAAAGAGTTAATGGTTTTATGACATTTAGAAAAATGTGTTGGCATGTATATAAACCTGACAAGACTTACAATCTTTTTCAATATATTTAAGATTTCCAGTGCTAACATCATGTTATTTAAGTGATTTTATATACCTGCCCCCCCCCCCCCCCCCCGAAGAAACTTGGGGAGGTAAATGTGTTACATTGTTTTAAGTTTGTCCAATCTCAGACTCTCTGCCCAGAGCAGAATCCTTGCAAACAACATCTTGTGATTGATAGGCCACATCAAACTCAAATTTACCTCAGTGGCACATTGACACCATTTCTCAACCTGATTACATTTTAGTGACCTTGACCTCATTTTCAAGGCCATAAGACCCGTATGAATGGGGGTGGGGGGGTGAGGGCTATCCAGTCTGTCAGTGACAACTTTTCGAGTTCATGCCATTTTGTTGACCTCCAACTGCAGTTGATGCATAGAAATCAAATCTTCAGACAAAGAGATCAAAGTAAATGATGACGGAGGAACAGTAATGTTTGATCAATATGTATGGTACAGTCAGTGAGACCTGTTTTGAGAGACCACCCCAAGGCAGGCTAAAAAAGTGTGGTCACATAAGGCAGGTGGTCTCAATGGAGGCGCAATGACATGTGAGAAGTGGTAAAAGGGACTTGAGAAATATGGTCTTAAAAGGCAGGTGATCTTTCACTACAGTGGTCTCTTAAAACAGGTTTCACTGTATATCAATGTACAAATGGCTGTGTGGTTACCACGTATTCTGGTAGATCTCATACATGCCTATAGTACCACATTTACCCTGTGTGGTGTTTATGCTTCTGTAAGTTATGTTCTACATTCAGGTTTATGAAGATGCAGGATCTGAAAAAGTCTTGGAAGCATGGATCCGTGAACGAGATACCATCAGGTAGAGCATTATTACTCCTTGTGTTGAATCTTTTCACACAAACATGTCAAGCAAGTTCCTTCTTATTGAAGCAGGGTTGAACATAGCTCTGATTTTTTTCCCACAAATAATGAAAGGAAAGAAGTTATTTACATGTATATTCATTTTCAAAACCCATGTTTTAATACATGTACACGCACAGACAACCATGATTATTGTTTGATTGTTTAGTTCTGCATTCAAATACTTTTGTAGTGGTTTGGTTAATATTAATGCAGAAAATACGTTCCATTTGTTTCAGAACCATAACCAAAAATATCTTCAACCCAAGGTTTGGCAGCGTCTTCCGTACTTACCACAATCCTACCTACTTCACACGTCGTATGTGCAGGTTTGCCGACGTTTACACCTCATCCGTGGTCAACTTTGCAAACTTCTCCCTCAAGCACACATTTTATCCACGCAGAGCTGCTCTGCCTCATGAAGGAGATGTTATCTAAATGGTTGGCATACAGCATTTATAGGTACAGTGAAACCTGTGTTGAAAGACCAGCCATTAGGGTCAGCAATTGTGGTCTTTGAAAATAAGTGGTGTTTTGTTCCAGGTGTACAGGGTGCAACATGACGTAATGCCAAGTAAAATTGTCGAAAATATGGTCTTAAAGACAGGTGTTCTTCCCAGAGAGGGACCACTGTACTCCATATACATAAATCAGCCAAAAGTTTAACCTATATCTGTCTCCATATTTTGGCTTTTTTTTTTCCTGTTGAGAAAGACATTTTTTGTTAAAATATTAAACAATGTGTAGTGCTTTCCACTTACAACCATATATGGTACTTGTGCATATTAGGTAAAGAGAGATGTTTTATTTTGGAGAAATTATAGAGTATTTTGTAACCAGGTATTTCAAACTTCTGCATGAAGTCAGAAGACCATACATGTTAAACAAATGAATAAATAACATCCATGGTTCAGGTTATGGAAATTTAAGTTTGAATTTGCATCTGGAGTTGACACAAGTTGCATCATGAGTTAGGCTTGTGTTGCAAGTCAGAATGGTGACATTAAACTGTCGGATGATTCTAGTCAAGGAACTGTCAAAAAAAAGCTTAGTGTGATTTAGTAAGGCTATGATTTTTTTTCATGACACCTGTCAGCTCTCACTGCCTGTCCGTACACATGGCTGGGCATGTTGTGTTATTTATAAGTGCAAGTTGTGATGAAGTTGAAATTTCAAAGCAGTTGTGCAGAGAATAGCCTTAATTTTGCTTACACAAGCAAAGGTTTCAATGGGTAGACAATGCGGGAAAACATGGAAAAGGGACAGAGGAAGTTTGAAAGTTCATAGCAGTGGAATGTATTATATATGTCTTGCATGCTGTGGTAATTTTTCATATACATGTGCATGTAAGGCCAGACTAGTCATTTGAAGTTTTTTGTTAATTGAGATACACTGTATATGAAAACTGTCTGCATGATTTTTTTGTTACAGTGTACCTTTATGTTTTTTGTGTACATGCTGTGCATGTACCATGCAACACAGCTGACATATTTATACTTCTTGCATGCATGTCAACATTTTTTATTGTGTCCATCCTGAGGTGGGACATCATCCATCTGCTTTGTCCACATGGTTTTCTGCTCAGTTTAAGCTTAATATGGCTGAATGCTGCTGGAGTTGGATCAAACAAGCACCGAGGCCCCATTAGTCTTTTTCCTTGTATTAATAAGCTGATGACAAGGCAAGCGGCCAAAGAATGAGGCGAAATATGTGCGACGCTTTTCGAATCCAATGATTCTCATCAGGCTCTGAAGGATCTCGTTAAGTTTTCTCCTTGTATTGGTGTGGCAAGTTGCCACATTGGAATACTAATGTAAAAGATGCTTGGTTCAGCCATTACAGCTAGCTTGATGGTGTTATTACTACATGTATGACTGAAATAGTGTATTAATGCTGTAAAAATAATATTGGCTGTGAAAGTGACATTTTATGAAAATTTTAACTAACAGGGGATTGTATATACAGTGGTACCTCTTTTGAGAGACCGCCCCTTCGGCAGGTCAAAATGCGGTCTCTCAAATCAGGTGGTCTTTCATTAGAGGTACAACAACATGGAAAAGATAGCGCAGTGTTCTGAGAGAGCGGTCTTAAAAAGATATGCGGTCTCTCATTAGAGGGGCTCTCAAGAGAGGTCCCACTGTATGTGTAATCACTGGTAATGATACTCCACCTGCAGTTGTACACCTTGCACAGACAAATATTTTGCAGCTGATGACATGGCATAAGTGAACCAATGTGTACATTCATGACCTTTGAGGTCAAGGTTTCCAAATAAACAAAAGAACTTTAAAAAAGCACTTAGTTAATGTTTGATGGGCAATGATGATAAGTGCATTTTAAATTTTGAAATTATGAGTTTAACATGTGCTTGATAATTATTATGCTCCCCTCCTACAGGAGGAGGGGCATATAGTAAATCGCTTTTTCTGTGTGTCTGTCCGCTTTTCTTCTCCGGGCCATAATTCACTTGCCCTTGAACTTACATTAATGAAACTTAAGGCACCGGTGCATCTGAACAGAAGGATGTGTCATGTACCAAAAGTAAGTCATAGGTTAAGTATTTGGGTCACAGTGATATATTCTTGTAAATCCATGTCCGGGGTATAATTCCCTTACTATGTAACTTAGATTAATGAAACTATACACACAGATGCATCTTCACATGAGAGTGTGTCATGTACTAAAAGTAGGTCACTAGGTCAAGTATCTGGGTCACACTGACATATCCTTATAAAATTGTGTCCAGGCTATATAATTCCTTTACTATTTAACTTAGTTTCATGAAACTTCATACACACACATATCTTGACATAAAGGTGTGGGATGAAAGAAAAGTAGGTCACTAAGTCAAGTATCTGGGTTTGCTTGTAAAATCTTGTCTGTGCTGTTTTTCCTTCACTTTTTAACTTAGTTTCATAATACTTGATGCACACAAATACTAGGTCAAGCATATGGGTCACAGTGATACAGTCATGAAAAACTACATGTACATTACACTTCATGCTTGGGCTGTAATTTTGTTGTTCTTCAACTTAGAATCATGAAGCTTTACACTATTAGTTATTCACTGTTTTAGTGTGAAATACAGGAAGTATCTCCCCCAAAGACAGCTGTATTACCCGAGGCGAAGCCGAGGGTAATACAGCTGTCTTGGGGGAGATACTTCCTGTATTTCACACTAAAACAGTGAATGACGATTTTATCCCATTTTTGATGATGTAATTTCATGCCCAAAAAATACACATGTTCGACCCGCTGCTGCTGCCACTATGAGGACGGAGCTTTTCACAGTCCGCCATCATGTTGTCGTCTGCAGCGCGTCAAGGCTTGTATCGCATGACAGAGACTTCTGGTGGCTGATCGATGCACTAACCAGATAGGGAGATACAGCGAGACTACCGCTGTATTCCCCGGCCAGTTACGAGAATACCGCTGTATTCCCCGGTCAGTTTCAGGAATCGCGCTGTATTTCACCTTTGCCGTAATTAATGCAGAAATAAGGGTAATACAAAGAGTGTACCATAGCTATCAACCAATCAGAAGCCAAGGATTCTATCAAAAATGGGATAAACCTGTGTATCTGGACACAAGAGTGTGTCATGCATAAAAGTAGGTCACTAGGTCAAGTATCTGGGGCACGGTGATAGCCTATTTTTATTGACTACAGTCATTCCAGCAAGAGACCTGTGATTACCCAGGTTATGAATGAGGTGAGGGGGGCATGGATGCAGCAATCTGTGAGTGCCTTTTAGTTATTTTTGCAAGGCACGCAATTAAAGAAGAATGAAATCTAAACCTAGGCCCTAGAAATTGAACTCTCTGCTGTGGTGAAATAGACTCTTTCTGTGACAACTACAACTTAGCTTCTTAAAACGAACTGCTCTGAATTTGAATAAGGTTACTAGATTCTTGTTCCTTGTAAAAAGACATTTTGTTCAAGTAGCACCATGCCTGTAGTTACAGAGAACATAATAGACCAGGTCAAGAGCTTGCCTTGGAACACTGTGAGTGCAATGTGCCCAAAGCTGGCTGAGGAAAGCTGTTGACTCTGTCCAAAATGTTACAGTGAAAGGGTTAATGCAGAAGTGGATGGATTTTGTCCAAGATATCTCATTGTGTCATATCATTTACATTGATAGTGTTTTAGGGTTTGTATAGATACATTTTTGTTGAAGCTTATTTAAAGCTATGTTCCAACCTGGAAAAGTGACCTCACTTTTAGGCCAAATGTCACGGAAATATGCACCCATGACTTAATAGACCTATATACTCAATCAACAGCAAGTTTGGCAAAATCTGTGTGCACTGAAGATGGAATTCAAAATTCAGAGTTGTTGTATACACACAAGTGTTCTCGGGAAAAAATGTGGTTTTTGTACAATTTTTGATATTTCTCAAAAAACATGCAAGATAAAGTGGTCAAATTTGTGCTATTGTAATCTCAGCATATGTATATGCAAAATCATATCAGGAAGTTTTCATAACTGTATCTGTATACAAGGGTGATACAAAAATTGGAAAACGGTTGTTCTACTGAGATGGATAAACTTTTGGGGACTTGTCATTTTTATGTGCATTTAAAAGAACTGACATTTTCTTAGAAAATCCCTGATAAGATTTTGCACCAGTGAAATTTTAGAGTAAAACAGTTTTAATTTGATTAAAATCAGAGAATTTTGTTTTTGAGAAATATCATTTTACTGCAGATACCTATTGTCAGTGATCAAGATCCTAAGATTAACATGGTTCATTGACTGTTAACATTGAAAGTATTTTGTTAATTTCCTCAGATTGTATTGGGCCAGAGCCACTAAATCTAGGCATATGACAGACAACATAGATGTCAACCAAAATGTTCCCGAATCTGAAAATGAACAAATTATCCAAAATTGGTTGGATATTGCCTTTAAATGCCACTTGCTTATACACATGCACATGTTCATACACTAGTGATTGTAAAATGGTCATGTCTTTAAGCCTTAAAATAGTACTGTACGTGTTCCTTTTGTTGAATTTATATGTTTATGCAGGTTTTTGTCAGGATTGTACAAAACCATAAAATATAAAAGAACAAAATAGTATTTTGATACAGACTCACTTGAATGACTGAAATGAAAAAATCATGATAATTTGCATATGTTAAAAGAAGTACTTTTACCACACTAAGAAAAAGATTTACTTTGTGTAAAGAAAAAATCTCAGGACAAAAATCTCAGAAGGAAGCAATTTCATGTGACTTAATTCTTGCAATGGCAAGTTTTTGACTGAGTCTACAGCTCTCTTGTGTCTGTTTTTGGGCAACATGCACCCAAAGCATGCTGAAGAAAGCTGTTGACTTTGGCTATTGTTATGCTGTCTTGTGGTCTCAACAACTGGAAGCATGCTGGTACCTAAAGGACAGGTTGAGGTTACAAAGAATCTGAATGTTGTGTCATGTCAATCCAGGTCACGTTCACTTTTGTCAGAATTGACAATGAACCCCTTTTTGTTAGCACATGTACCAGAGAGATCATCCTACACAATGGGATACCTGCCTAAGTATGCACAGGTACAGTCCAGACACTTTGGAAGAGAGATGATGTTTGAGCCACTGATTGTAAAGAATATCGTACAGCGCACAGATTGAGCGACAGTTTTGACATGTAAAATGATGTGAGCCTTTAAGGAAAAAAGTGGTACATGTACCTGCTAAATAAGACCACCCCTACTGCAAGCAAAAATGGTCTCATATTGCAGGTGGTCTCAGAATACAGGTCAATTTAGCTTAGAAATAGACTCTAGTAGCATGACAGTGCAGCCTTAAATAGATGTGGCCTCTCAAGAGAGGTGGTCTTTAGAGCAGGTTCCATTGTTTGTACAGTGCTCCATCTTTATAACACCCCTCATCACAAGGCGGTTTCTGATATAACACGGTTTGTTCCATGGTTCCCTCTGACATAGTTTTCCCATTACTTCTATGTTAAAAGTCCCTCTGTTATAAGGTGGTTTTGCAATAACATGGTCTGTTCTTGGGATCCCAACTCCAGCGTTGTAAGGAGGGAGCACTGTATATTGATGTGAGGCAATGACTTGGTTAAAGTGACAACTTTTAACTCACTAGGGTAATGTACAGTTAAGTCCTTTTATCCATAGAAGTAGAGATGGGTCCCTTGTAATAATGGTCCAACTACTAGGTTTTTTGTTTTTGTTTTTGTTTTTGTTTTTTTTTGACCATGGTTATAAGTTATTTTTGCTGTCATTAAAGAAAACAGAATTTACCTGATAAGCAGCAGACCCACTCAAATGCCTTGGACCACAGACCATGAGCTTTTAAGTTGGCAGAAGAATATATTAAGCTTTGAAATTTAAGCTGCTGTAACCATGACAACTGACAGTATTAAAGCAAATAGCTATCACCTGATCACTGTGAGCATTTGTTAACTGGAGGCTTGCTGTGTGCCAGCGCTTGCCCCTTTAAGTCATAATATTTTGTTAAAGCTTGAAACACAAGAAAAAAATTAATGTAAATATCCAGGACTTTATTCTGCCAGGTGATGTTGATGAGTAAATTTGGTTGAAATGAATTGATGCCGGACATCCCTGCATGGGAATCACCGAGGTATAATCAAGTGCTGCAGGGGGGGGGGGGGGGGGGGGGGGCTTGACTAAATGCTATTTTTGCCTATTTAACATGTTTTAAGTTGTTTTTGTTAGTTATTTGCATAATATTGTGGATACATGTAAAGTATTCCCTTGTGTTATCTTAATAAATTAACCATTTACGTGATATTTGAATGGGGCACATGATCAAAATTTAAAGTTGAAAAAAAAAGTTACGAAGAGTGGAGGACTGTGTTCATTATGTTAACCCTCTGTGTCCTAAGAGTTTCATAACTCAATGTGTTTAGGGCCAATATATCAGCTCTTAGGGTCCAGAGGGCTAAATTAGTCTTTCTGTTTGTCGTTGTGCATGCCATGTCAAGTGGCATGAATGTGCACATGTACAATGTTTGCCAGCACAGTACACATCCATGATGTATGAAGTCACATTGGACCTGGTGCATCATTATCTTTTTTTTTTTTTAATATTTACATGAGAAATTTTACGTGGCACTTCATTTAAAATTGAAAGTGGAGAATTTTTCAGGTCTGTTTTGAATGAGTGAATGGTAGCTTGAAGGGTAAAGTAACCCTAGGGTCTATAGCTTGTGTAAAAAGAGTGTTATTTACTTGCCACAAATTTAAATTGAAGTGTGAAAGTGTTCTCCATGTATGGAGTGTCTGTGTGTTTGATTGTATGATTTCAAAAGTATATCAATTTACATTGTAATGGGACATTAGTTGTGAATTTGAAACTTCAACAAGGAGGGTTGGTATTGTGATCTTCATTGTAAAATGAAATCTATTTAAATTGGTTGGCATTTGTGTAATATGTATTAGCAATGTCTATATTGCATAATCAACTTCAATATACAATATGCAGTATTCTGAGTAATAGCATGTCCATGTAATAACTCTAACCAGAAAGATGACGCATTTTAATGCTTTTCAGTGTAACTGCTGCAAAGTGCTCACATGTGAAGTGGGTCATACTTCGATGTTTGTACATGTACCTAAATTTCACGAAGAAAAAAGAAAAAAAAAAATGAGACTAGTACAGTCTAAGACTAACCACAGCTTGCCGGTCAGAATAACATGGTCAGGTCATCAGCATGTTGGAGCATAAGCTGTTTGTCCCTCCTACTTGGTGCGCCTAATCTGCTACATGCATTTGTATGGCTTCTTTGTATGTGTTTAAAACCTTGTAGGAGTTGCTTTGTTTTGCAGGACGCGATGTTTGTTCTGCTAGTGCACCTGCTGCGCATCAGCACTCTCAGAGCCCCCAAGTCTCCTGCTGAGGTGGAAGATCTCCCGCTTTTTCTTACTTTTTTACAGTCTCCCATTCTCCCTTTTTTGTAAAATTTAAAGAAGAGTAGCATTATTCCATCAGTGGCTGTAAAGTTGTACTGTTCTGCAGTGTTGTACTATATACGCGCTTTGAGTGAATATTTTCATTGACTGAAAATGGTTCAAAATGCAGGAAATGAAGGGGAAAATTTCAAATTTTTCCTAGGGGTGCATGCCTCCAGAGCCCCCTAGCCATGCTTCACGCCTTGGCGCTCACCCTCCCACTTTTCAGTACCTGCGGGAAGGAGATCTCCAACTTTTAACTCTTTAAGTGCCAGATTTTGGACTGACTCAACAGCTTTTCTTGAGAAAGCTGTAGACCTGAGATATTTTCTCTGAAAATATAGGCATGCTGGTACTGGAATGAAGTGTCTTTTTACGAGGAATGTGAATCTGAGATCCTAATGATAATTCAGACTAGTTTGACTATAGTAGATCGACTTTAGACGTGATTGGCACTGAAAGAGTTAACATAGGATAGCTTGGAGGCGTCTTATCTCAAATACACTTGGTCTGCCCAGGGGCTGCAAGAATTTGTTCATGGTTGTGGTAGCAGTAATAAAAGGACACTGTCACCCAAATTTAAATGTGAGCCAATTTTATTATGTTTAAACAAACATAATAAAACTACATTTCAATCATGCCATTTATTGCCATCTGTGTTACATCAGTTTGGTTAATGACATAATTGTAATTGCTTAGTTCTTACTTTCGTGATGTCCTCGTTTTCCGAGACGTCACCCCAACTCGTTAAATGTAACAGTTGACTGGTAGTCTCAGTCTGCGTCGTGACGTACGACCACCATGACGTTGACCTAACGTCAATTAGCAACGTTACCCTGCCTATAAAAGCAGCGGGACACGGTGATCCTAACTGCCACTGATGAGTATCACTCGATACGAAACCGGTCTGGCTTTCTCTCCTAGTTTTGGTTCCCCGTCACTGGTCTTGCCAGGTTTTAATATTTGTAATTGCTTAAAAGTCTTGTGGTTATTTCATGGATGCCAATTTTTTATGGGGCACAATATTAATGGTCACATCTATGGCATTGTAAAAACAAAGCACAAATCTGTGGGACTAGAATTAATATTCTGCATGTCATTGGTTTGTGTAACTAACATATCCATGCTCATTTTTACTGTGCATGATTTAATATATAGTACATAGATATAGCAATCTGTGATGTTAACTTGAAAGTCAGTTGTTTATTATGCATATAGTGCATTGCTGTGGATAAGAGAAGGGCTAGTTTTGCCGTACATCTCATGGTCAGATCAGGCAAGTGGACCAGTGGGAGTCCATTGTATGGTGCAAAACATTCATTTTTATGTGCATTTACAGGTGTGGTGTTCTGTATGGTAATGACACGTTAAAATAAAGTTGATCAAATGTTAAAGGTGTTTGCGGTCTTATTAATTGAATAACTCATGTTTTACTTTTTAAACAATCTGTACATATGTACATGTACTATAAAGACTACCTGAGGGACTGTAAAATGGCCTCTTTTGGAGTTGATCTTAATTGGAAATTCTATTACATAGTGTATGTAAAATTTTATTTCATTTATCTTCTCATGATTAAAATAATGAAAAATATCCCTTTAGAACAAGTACATGTATGTTACCAATTTATAACATATATGTATATTTATATTATGTAACATTGTTTTTTCTGTTTTGTAAATGAGTATTTGCATTGTATTAATGCTCATTTAATGTATTCTGTTTGTTGTTACCGGGCAAAGGTGAATTACAAATAAAAAAAAGCTCCAAGAAGTTATGTAAAGTTAATTGTATTTGTATTTTTTTGTCCAGATCCACTTCTTAGTCATTTAATGTATTATGTTTGTTACCCAGCAAAAGTGAATTACAAATAAAAAAAAAGCTCCAAG
Source organism: Hermodice carunculata (assembly GCA_964020975.1). Classification (NCBI taxonomy): domain Eukaryota; kingdom Metazoa; phylum Annelida; class Polychaeta; order Eunicida; family Amphinomidae; genus Hermodice; species Hermodice carunculata. Next base: position 22,402,943 of record OZ026621.1, on the reverse strand, counting down.
AAGTTCTGTAAAGTTAATTGTATTTTTATTTTTTTGTCCAGATCCACTTCCTAGTAATCATAACCCTATTCCACAGTCCGAAATCTACTGTCCATAAGCTAACCTGTCCCTGTCTAACCTATATACATATGGAAGTACATATTGCACGTTTCTCTTTTAAATTTTGACATAGGCTGTATTAACCCAAATAGATTAAAGGGTCTTCAGCTGGTAACTACTCCAAACATGTTTTGGAGCCTATACCCGTACATGTCTCACAGCAGCTCCTTGTCTAAGCTAAATATTCAGCAAAGACAACCCACATAATAAAGAATAAATATGAACATAGCAAATGATGAATTAGCTTAATACGTGAAATTTTGCGCATAAATGTAGAACTTCATTAAGAAAGAAGAATACCCATCAAACAAATCATAATTACTAAATCTGTATATTACAGGTTCGGATAAGAACAATTTGACTTACCCTGGAACCAGTATGTACCCTTTCTAGCTGGATAGCTTATCCTAGTTAAACCACCTGCCAGTGTATAACTGAAGCAGAAACAAACTGGGCCATCATATTCAGTCCCAGTGATTGTAAAATCAACAGTTGCAGGTGGACCACCTGTACAAACCAAGGAAAATCCTAACAGGGACTGCGACAATGGACATCCTGCACCAGAAATGTAAAACAAACTCCATGATGACACCTGCTCCTCACTTTGAAAGTCTCCAAACAATTAAGCTGTATCTCACTGTCAACCCTGAGTCAATATATCAAGGTAATCTGTCAGGTTGTGGCATTTGAGAAAATACCGTCAAGTTTGAGTAATTCTTTAATATTGAGTGAATGTGCATTTAGGCATGTCAGAAAAGAATGAAAATCATTAGCATTCATGCCAAAAACATGTCATCAAAACAATTTTTCTTAACACAATTTTAAGTACAATTAGGCAAACTAGTAACTGTCATAGGCCGCTACTTGCTACTGATAGCCCCGGGGGGGGTGGGGGGGGATTAACCTGACAGAAAACAGCCTAAAATGTCTGATTGTGAATATTAAAACAAAATGATGCCAAAAGGTGAAATTAAGTAGCAAAAATGACATGTCTAAAAGCTGTAAAATTATTGTAGCCAAACTTTTTAATAATCTTTGGATATTAACAGCAAAATTTAAAGGGTAAGTCAGAGAAGAATGAAAGTCATTTGTATTTAATTCAAGAGAATGCAATGAAAATATAATATTTTCAACCGGATATCAAATACAATTAATGTTCCTGGGAGTAAAAATGGACCACAAACCTGACTGGACACAATATATACAATCTACCTTTAGCAAATTAGCTAAATCTATTGGCATAATAGCTCAGGTTAAAAGCTCTTTAAAGACATTATTCTGTTGAATTTGTACATATGCATTTCATACCCCAATTTAAATTACGGAAATTTGAATTGGGCTGTTAATTACCAAACAGCATTATAGCAGATTAAGATGCTCCAACCAAACTATTTAATTTTCTCAATTTCACTCACTTCACAGCACATCTAGAACCTTTGTTTAAGCCAATAAAACTTCTTAATTTAGCACATATTTGTTCTGTCCACACTCGTATCTTTATGTATAAATATTGTAAAAGGTTAGTGCCTGCTATATTCAATGAAATATTTCATCTAAACCAGACTATTCATATGCATATTATTAGACAAGCAAATCTTTTTCATTATAATGCTACTAATGATACAAATGTGTATGTTTTCCTACAAAGCAAGATGAAATTATAAATTGGAATACAATTCCTCTCAATTTAACTGAATTATGTTTCAATCAATTCAAGAAGCAATACAGGTTTCATTTATTAAATATTATTTATTTTATTTGAAAATTCTCAGCACTTTCCACACATCTGTCACATTATAGTTCTTTTTGTCTCTTTATTTCTTCTTTTTGACATAAAGTCCTTGAAAACCATTCCATACAAGACAATAATTTATGAATATTCAATTAGTGTTTTTATTTACTGGCAAATTCATATTAAACCTGGCTTGAATCTAAGTATATGGATAAATTGATGAAAAAGGGCTTTCAAAAGGCTACAAAATGATCAAACAACGCAAGACATATTAATGACTTTGCTTGTGTATATGTACAAAATTTTAGTGAAATTGCTAAAGAAATTTGCCCAAAATATATTCTTTTACAGGGTAACAATTCAGATGATTTCTGAGATGTGTTTAAGGACTTGGATATTGAGGTCACTAATGACAGGTTTTGTATGAAAGTATATCACAAAATAGATGAGTTTAACTTTGAAATAGTTAACTATCCTTCCCCGGACAGTAATATTTCGGAAACTATTGGATATAATACGTTTTTGTCACAGATTTTGAGATTTGGTCGTATTTGTTCCATATTTCAGGACTTTGCATTTAGAACCAAATTTATTCACAATAAACTTGAGTCAAGAGGATTCAAAGATGTACTTTTGATAAAATATTTCTACAAATTTTGCTGTAAATATCCGGAGATGGTTAGAAAGTTTGGCTTCAATAATTTTAGAGATTTTAGACTTGCCTATTGTGCTACTTAATTTGATCTTTTGCCATCATTCTGTTTTAATGTTCACTTTTCAGATATTTTAGGCTAACTTGTTTTCTGTCAGGTTAAACCCCAGGTACTATCGGTAGCAAGCTGCGGCCTACGACAGTTATAAGCTTGCTTAATTATTCATTACAGAATAACATCGTTGTTCGGGTATTTCAAAAAGCCAATTAAACCAGTTTTCCAGAGTTTTAGAACAAACTGGAAGAACAGAGACGTAACGGGTGTATACTTTATAAAAGGTGAAGAGCCACCAGCTTTATCAATCAGAGCAACACATCCTAGTTTCATTTCAACAGGTACTATTCCACCAGAAAATGATAAATGGCACACCATTGCATTCCATCCTGGACTGCTAAATTTGAGACCTGTCAATATTCCCTGTGTTTCATTTTCTGTGGCTTATATAATATGAAAAGAGTCTGTGTAATTACCTTGAAGATAAGATAAAAGTTTAATTGAATTCTCTGTTATTGTACACGCTAATTCACACCCAATTCGAATACAATAATCTTTTAAAATTTATCTGCCATACTCGTGGGATCCAAAATTCTAGAATTACCACTTATATAGTTATCGTTTGACTGATGACATTTTGATCGTCCAAAGTTGTTTGGAATTGGATTTAGTGCTTTCGGTTTATCCTCATATTTCTTTTCAGCATACGGAATAGTGTTGGTTTATTTTTGAAGGTTTTGTATTGCCATGCACGAACTGGTGTTGAGGAGTATATATATACATACATACATACATATATATATATATGTATATGTATATATATATATATATATATATATATATATATATATATATATATATATATATATATATATATATATGTATGTATGTATATTGTGTTCCGTTTCACGTAAACGGGAATGGCTTCATCGGTCGAAAATTTATTATTATTAACTTCATTGATTAATTTCTTTTTTGGAATTGCTTGTGTGAATAGATCCCTGAAAATGTAAAAACTTGCATTAACTTTCTGACAGTCAGTTGTCTGTAGAGCTGTTAACCAATCGGCACTGTCCACCAAGTTATTTCAGTGCAGCACTCTGAGTGTGCTCGGTGCTTATGTGTTTCTGTAAGAAGTGGTACTATTTAGGGTTTTGTTAATCGTGAGCACAGGATAATGATCAGAACTCTTAGTGAACAGTATTCCACTTGCATTAGATTTCAAATTATAATTATTGGCAAAGTAACTATAATGACCAACTGATATAGCTGTTCTATTTGTAACTGTGGTAGGGCGATTTATTAATGGAATATGTATGACTGAGAAAACAAGAGATCTAAATAATTACCGATTGGAACATGTGTTTATGATTAAACAAACTGGCGTTTTCATCACCAACTCAATAACAATGTTCGTTTTCCTGAGATATGTTATTAAGGATTTCATGTAGTGTATCATTGAAAGATTCTATATTTGTGTGTGGGGGGTGGGGTGGGGGGTGGAGTGTGTGTGTGCACGTGGGAGGGGGGTTTATAAATAAGACCAATAATAATATTATCTTTTGTAAGACTGATTATGGTGTTTATTTTTTCAAATCAACAAAAAGCTTCAAAATATTGTTGTGGTTTTGTCTAAATCAGACCTTTCCACATACAAACTATTTTTCTACAAACATGAAGAAAGCTCGTCTGCACGTTTTTCTGATCTTCACAGTTATTATAGATACATCCTGCAATATTGTGCAAATCACGATCCTTAATGGTCAGCCAAGTGTCAGTTAAACTAATACCGATAACTGGTTAATCAAATGCAGAGATCCTAAATAATCTTTAAATTCAGCAATATGGCAAGGAAGACTGCTATTCAGCAATATGGCAAGGAAGACTGCTATTCAGCAATATGGCAAGGAAGACTGCTATTCAGCAATATGGTAAGGAAGACTGCTATTCAGCAATATGGCAAGGAAGACTGCTATTCAGCAATATGGCAAGAAGACTGCTATTCAGCAATATGGTAAGGAAGACAGCTATGTTGGGCTGAAATATAGAGAAACATATATCTAAATCATGCCTTTCGGTCATAGAAGTAAAGCTTTCTTTAATAAAGCAGTCAGAATTCGTTGATACAGTACAGGACAGCTGATCATGATGACAAGGAAGACTGCTATTCAGCAATATGGCAAGGAAGACTGCTATTCAGCAATATGGTAAGGAAGACTGGTATTCAGCAATATGGCAAGGAAGACTGCTAAACCATGTCTTTCGGTCATTGATGAAACAAAATGATGTCTCTGTCACAATTCTCAAAAAGACTGAATATTATTCTAGCTGAATTCAAAAAGAAAAATAGTTTGGGCTTCAATGACATTAGGACTGTTTTCGAAACAGAACATCGCGCATCAATTAATGCTGACACAAGATCATCATCTTTGTGATAATGATTAAAACAAAAGTTAGAACAATTGGAATATGACCAATATAATTTTGAAAGTGTGTTTTTTACGGCCCCATTCTGATGGTCCTCTACAAGATATATGAAATTTCAATGCACGGGCTTACACTCCAGATAAATATTTTTCCGTTCCGTCTGTTTACATTTTGGACGTGCGTCCATGGCCGAAGAAAAAAATATTAGACTATATTGATATACCTAGTCCACGAATGAGTTCCTTTTAAAAAGTCCAGGCTCATTAGGCAGAAGGACCTTTGCGAAGCTTCACAACCAGCATGTCAGAACTTCGGTGGGCATAGTTACCATTTTCCCTTTCAACTTTCACTTTTGGCCAAAAACACCCATTGAAATGAGAAAATGTGTTTTACGCGACAATGGAGCAGTTGAAGATGAGTACCATGTGGTAATCGGTTGTAGTAAATACCAAAATGATAGAAGCAATCTGTATTCTGATTTGACAGGCTTAGATGCAAACTTTGTGGCCCTAAACGAATATGACAAGTTCCTATATATTATGAAAATGGGAAACAGCCCTGAGGCCGGCCGGCCAATACTGAGTTATATTAACATTATTTTCGACACCAGAAAAAAGCATCTCAGCTTCTAATTGGTTTGTGCATGTCAACAAAGAGGTTTGGTGTCAACATGAATAAAGTGCCAATCCTATACATCAGCTGTGACCACTGGGTGCACCTGTATTTTGTAAATATTCATGTTGCCTATAATTATCTGCCTGTGTACTTTTTTAATTCTGTTCTTTATTATTATTATTATTATTATTATTATTATTATTATTATTATTATTATTATTATTATTATTATTATTATTATTATTATTATTATTATTATTATTACTACTACTATTATTATTATTCACTAATCTTTTTCTTCCATTTTTTCCTGTAGATATTGTTGATATGCTAGTTTTGTGTTTGTATGTGTTTTGACTATATCGTGTAATGTATATTGATTCATGTCAATAAAGTTATCTATCTGTCCGATCTGGATCACATGGTTGGAAAAATACGGGGGGGGGGCACTCCCTGCTTTTTTAGGTGGGGGTGTGCAGCTCAAGTTTTTCAGAATGACCCTTCATAAGGGCGCCCATCCTACCAAATAATGGATATTCGTAATAGGGCTGCCAATCACTTTCACAGCATGCGCCCTGTTCACGGGGCTAGAGTGTAAATCGTCTGGTCTTGATTAGGGCCCTTTGATTTTATCAGTGACCTTCGTTAGGGGTCTCAGAAAAAAATGGACCTTCGTTAGGGAAATCTTGGGAAAATTGATACCTTTGTTAGGGAAAGTACCAGCGAAAAGGCACCCTTCAGAGCGGCACATCCCCATTACGCTCGGTAGAGGAAGTACCCCCCCCCCCCACCGGGGGAAAAATATTCATGGATTTGGTACTCGTCAAGTGACTTTTGATACGATGAGTTGTCAATATGGAGCCCACAGAGGACTATACCTTTACCAAGTGGGGCAACTTCAAAAATATGTATGATTGTTCAGAGAAAACTGTTCACTGAGAGACAAGGCGAATCCATTTGAATATTTTAAGAGATTGAGAATTCCCGTAAATGGTACAGGATGAGTAGAGAATCCCTTTCTCAACAAGTGGCTTGGGATCTGCAGTATGGGCATAAAAGGAATGAAACTGTTCCTCCACCATTGCAACTAGCCATGGCTCAAAGGTTTTATGCTAATGAAACCTACCAAAATGTTGCGGGAGACTTCGGTGGTGTCCGACTACTTGGGCAGGGGAGTTCTTCAGGGTCTCTCTCATATTGAAAAATCATCGACCAAAACTTATTCAGTTCCCAACAGTACAAAATTGGAACTCTGTACACGCAAGATTTCGTGAGAAAGCAAGATTTCCTACAGTAATAGGTGCCAATAACTCCACAGATATCCGCATCAGACCAAGCACCATCTAGGGTCAATGTAGAGCCAAACAGTAACCGAAAGGAAAATTGTTCCATCAATCACTAGTAACTAGTTTTAGTGTCAAATTGATCATTTCAACGTGCAGGGGTGTTTCCCGTAACATAAAGTTAGCCAGCGTTTATACATTATGCTAGCTAACCGTAACCAACACTGGGGAACGCTGCAGTTCAACGGACCCTCTTGGGCCTCGGCGTTTGCCAGCATTAGCAAGCTTTTGCCTGGGTTTGGAGACTTCGAATGCTGGGAATCGCTGGCTCACGCTAGCAAACGGTAACTAACGCGGGTTAACACTCTCTACCCACACACTCATTGGAATGCATGCAAAATGTGAATTGAGCTGTGCTGGAATGGATAGGACTCATGCAAACCTGTTATACATGTATACTTGTACATTGAACCGGTACTGAAACCTTGACTATACCCCTTCATAGATATGGATAAAAATAATATTAAGCACCAATGTATTTAACATGAAACTTTGTCATATTATGATTACCTTTACTACAGTACTATATTTTCTTCTTCTTGAAAGACTTTGTCAGAATGAAGAACATTAATTGTGTGTAATTTACAGTACAGGAGTTGCTCGTTTGAAGGACCACCCATATAGTGGAGATCTAAAATTGGTCACACAACGCATGTGGCCTTTAAATGAGGAAAGAACAATATCATGGGAAAATTCTCTACATGGAAATCAAACTTTTGTGTAGTTCCCATCATTAAGAATACTGGTTCCTGTCAGAAGAGACCACCCCAACAGTGACAAAAAGGTAGTCTTATGAGACAGGCGGTTTTTCATGACAGTTAGATCAACATGGGAAGTATAGGAATTGAGAATCTGAAAAGCAGTCTATGTGAGTCTATGTGAGGGTGGTCTTCCAGGACTACTCTATAGAATAATACAGCTTTTCAGTCAATCTCAAAGTAGGCATATGGTCGGGGGCCGAAAGCCCATTTGGGGGTGAACCTGGAACTGGCGGATAAAGTTTTTTTTTCTTTGCAGATTTGGGTAGTCCAGGTAGTCCCATTCGAGAATCCAGTTGATGACCATGCGTCACTGTTGAGCATTTCGGGGAATATGCAAATTAAGGCGGCCATTGCTGAAATTCAGGGGTTTTTTTTTTTTTTTTTAGCAATATCTCAAGAAGTAAACATGCTAGCAAGATGAAATTTGTGTCAAAACCAATGTTTTTATGGTCAAAGAATCATTGTAGGGTACTTATGTGCCATCTTTAAGAAATAAGTTCCTTTATGACATGAAAACGCACCATCTTAGGGGCCATGTCGCTTGTCATGCTGCACGGCATTTGACCTTATGGATGGGGGGGGGGGGGACGTCACCACCTCAAAGCGTGACAAACAATATGAAAATAAAAAAAAAATCAGAGAAAGAAGCGAGTTCCAGGTTGCTATATACAGGCAGAATACAGACGTTGCCACATTACGATCACTATATAGTTCTACTGTCATTGGCATTTACAGAATCAGTTCGACTGAGCTTTTATATTATTATTGCATCTGCAAGAATACGTAATACAAACACAGACATGAAAACGTCAACACCAGATGGGCTGTTAATGCTGCTGAGGGGTTAAAAACTAAAGTACTGCATAAGACATAAGATGTATCATTTGTGAAGACATGAATGTGTCCAACAAAGTTATTCTTTAAAAATAGAGTCGAACAAGTATTTTGACAAGAAAGTAACTTAAGAATGAAGTCAATGTAAAGGGTTTGTGCTATGTATGAACTATTTGAAGGCTATTTTCTGTCCAATATATTTCCTGAAGCAATTTTTTTCTCTACTTCATTTTTGTTAATTTGGTTTCCATTTACATCTGGTCTGTATATGAAGCAGTTTTTGTGAATAGTATCCAGCTGTTGGGCTCCTCCTTGGCCATTAGGTTCTTGCAATTCTCCGTGCACTACCTTTCTTTCACGTCAAATATCCTACACGCAACAAGTTTTGTGACAACCACAAGGTCAAAGTTGCCTTACCCCAGGACAAGGACTACGGTCTCTCCATAAAAGTATACTGGCCGACTGGTGCTTGTTTTATATACATTCCTTTATAAGAAATGGGGTAAACAACAGAAAATCTAAAATTGTAAGATTTCGATGCATTGTAAAAAGACCATGCTCCAAGGTCTAATATGGCATAACCTTGCACTGGAATTCCATGTACACTGGTACATGTCTTCAGAGACCCTGCTATTGACAGACATGTTTTTTTTAGACTGCTCTGTAGAGATACTGGGCTATCTTTTACATACTGTTATTGTAACTGTATTTGGGACAGTCTCAGTACAGGGACCACTGTAACGATAGGTACATATACAGATATATTTATGTATATAACATATGTGTAAGTAGTGGAGGAAAAGATTGGTTTCACACTGTATCCCTTGAAGTCAACCGTACGTGCAAAATTCATTCATCTTCCCTGCCCAGTTAGAATGACCAACTCGTCATCTGTTATATTTTGTGCTTTAAAATCAGAGGTCAGCACTGTTCCAGTGGCAGTAATGTTACAATGTTTTCACTTTGTGTAACTAAAGACTTCATATAGAGCACCAATATGCTATCACCCATGTCGCAACTGGGCACACAACAGCATGTGCAGAAACAGTGGGAGAATAATTTGTGCATCCTATCTTCCCATGAGCAAGGCTATTTCTTCCTATGGAAGTAAAATGATTTGAAAAATCCAAATGTGTATAGTTTCCTTTTTTTCTTTTTTTTCTTTTTTTTTTTTTTTGATGCGGGAAGGGGGCCTAAATACATGTAAAATCAACAGTGTTCCTTGCTTTGTATCATCTTTTGTTTGGGCTTGTTGTCTTCTATTTTGTGTTAATGTAGCCATTGGTGTATCTGGCAAAGCATCAGTGGCATTCTGTGTGGCAGGATTGAATGTGGTAGCACTTTTGTGGTCTGATATGTTGCTCCTACTTACAGTTTTAAAAAAGGATCCAAACGAGTATCTAACAACATTATGTGACAATATATCTATGAGACCAAACCAAAAATCTGTTCCAGAACTTGTTCACTTCTGTCCTAATATATTCCTCGAGGCTATAAACTCTTTTTGTAACAAACATTTCACTCGCACTACATCTTTTTGGTAGACCAAACAGTATCCAAAATGCATCATTATAAGCAGCTTTAAATTTATTCAAATACTGCAGTTTTATGTTAGACCACAACTGCCTACATTAATGATTTCCACAATTTGCCTTGAATAACATTAATTTTGTTTCTTTAGCACATTTATCAAATTTTCTGGCCAACACATTTGTTCTGGTATACAAACAATCGACCTTGTTTGACTTGAGAATGATACAGAACGTTTCACAAATTAATGTATTTTTTCCCGAAAAGGGTCCATGTTATAATAAGGGTTCCTTACCTTCTTTCAATCAGAATATCTAAAACCAGAATGGTCATGGGCTAGGCAGGATGCCAAGTAGTCTTTATATTGGGTTGCATGTATAATAATAGGATTCATTAGGTGCTAAAGCTGCCACTGTAATACGCAGAGAAAGCCAGTGCTTTATGGATCTCTGTTCAAACTGTGTTACTACATGTGAAAATAAACAGTTCTGTGCTCAAAACCATCCATATATAGCCATATCCTGATAATGATATGGATATTCTTGACTAAATGATACTATTTATTGAAACTACATCAAAAGAGAGAGAGAGAGAGAGAGAGAGAGAGAGAGAGAGGAGAGAGAGAGAGAGAGAGGAGAGAGAGAGAGAGAGAGAGAGAGAGATGAGAGAGAGAGAGAGAGAGGAGAGAGAGAGAGAGAGAGAGGAGAGAGAGAGAGAGAGAGAGAGAGAGAGAGAGAGAGGCAACATCAATTTTTGTCGGCATTCATTGCAGTCTTTGTCAAATTAATTTTCGATGGATGCAGTTTTGTATTGTGTTCCGCAGTCCCAGGAAAGCGTAATGCCGAAAGAAAGAGTGCACAACTTGGGCTTATGTGATTGACATAATGTTGCGGAATTTTCAAGTCGATGCCTTACTGCCACATAAAATATTAAATTCAATTAAACTGTGGGCAAATGCACCTTGCACGAGTTTTGCAGCACTTTCATGGTGGAAAATTGGCCAAACAATGTGAAAGCAGCTATAAAATCACACTCGTTTCTGCCCTCCATGGGCCTGGATCACTTCCAGTATTACAACATTGGAAAGTTCTTTTAAGGAGTCTATTGCTCACAATGGTGCTACAGCCTGGAACCCTCTTGACGATTTTACCTGCAGTTCACATGATTTACTCTCTTTTAAAGGCAATTTTAAGGCTTGCTACTTTACATGAGTTTTAGGTTTTAATTTTGAATTGCTTGTCGCTCAATTTTACCTGCCATACATTTGTAACATTTGTATAGATAATATTGTATATATGTTTACTGGTCCACAGAGAAGTACAAATACAAGTGCAGTTCATTCAGCTTATGTGTAGCATTCACTAAAAGGACCTCTGGATAAGAGCATGTTGTGATCGTGATAAAAAATCCCCTGCAATAGTACATTCTCATCAGCCACAACTCAAACATCACTACCATCTCTTGATTTAAGAAATTTGATGACAGTAGCAACATCTTTCATTTCCAAAGAGCGTGTTGCTTTGCTTTTGATGTTTGTCAGGTCACGCAATGTCACAACTTTTCCTGCCTGCTGCTGCATATGAAGCTGCACAAGTTTCTTGTTTGCTTTCAGTTTCAACAGGTTCTCCGCTTCCTCTTGGGTATCGGCATCAAGGCTTCTCTGGTGTGGCAAATGTGTCGAAATAACCCAAGAGAAGTGTCATGGTGGTGTTCTTCTAGCTTTTCCAGAACCAGCTGTTCAGGTTCCCCCAGCAAGCTTGAAGTACAGTTGAGCTTTGCACCCATGCTTCAATGTACCACAAAAGGCAAAATACAAAGACATGATTAACATAGGTCACCACCATAACATGAAATAAACATGTTAGGGGTCATGATTTGCTTTCCCCAAATAAGCACAATGTGACAAAGTTTAACCCCCTGGACAGGTTATATTCTACATCTGTGTAAAATTTATTGATTTTATCACAGTTTGAATTAAAATCATCGTTAACTCCAGCAGTAAGCACCATAGTGAATTTTTACTAACGTTTAAATCTGAAAATGACTTCATTGTCTTGATCTGTTTACTATACTAAAGTCTCAAGTATGAAGAATGCTTTCCAATGAAGGTACAAATGTGTCTTTTTATCATTTTTTGTACAAGAGGTGACCTGAAATGCGTAAGTCCATATAGAATGAGATAATGTTGGTAATGTATAATACATAGTCTCTCATACTAAAACGTTTTGACATTTATATTGTATAGGCATGTAAAATTTTACACCATAAAAAATAGGGATATTGATTCAAAAATTAACTTCAAAGTTTAAACTTTGGGAAAATTTTATCCAAATTTGAACTTTCTTGATAATTCCCTTTTCAGAAATATTTGTAACATGTTTGCATGAATATTTTTCATCTATGGGCCTGGAAAAGTACAACATGTCGTTACCTTTTCGTAAGCATTTGTCTGTAAGTATAATTTGGTATAAATTTTGGTCCAGAAATTTTGTCTAGATTTGAACTTTTGTAGCTCAATTTATGCCTTTCTAATCCAGGTAGGTACAGGTATTTTTCATGCAATACCTCACATCATGTATACCATGTAGTACACCATGTACCACTAACATACGACCCCCAAACGCAACAAGTCACACCCCATCTTCTATTTTCATTACTCGCATTTTTTTCATGTCCATCCTGGTGTAGGGCACCAGCACGGGCAAGGATGATGAACAAGTAAATCGTATTATAGGAAAGCATCTTGTCAATTTTGAACAAGCGTCCATCACTCCGGCATAAACGGTCGTTTTCCCATTCCCAAACTGCGTTTGCACTATCGTGTTTGTAAAGTAGGAGGAAAATTTGTTTCGCTCATGTCTACTTTTCTAACATGTTGGACATCATAAATCCTACACAATCCTGCTGGTGACATTTAAAAACTGTCCTCGTATCTCTGATTTGGGCGAATCCCATTTCCTTCTGAGATGAATTTCTTTCCTCCGCGGATACAGCTGAATTTGACCAAGTGGTATACCAAATCAGGATCAGCAACCTCAACTTGCTTATGAACTCTCTTTCTTGTCGCTTCGTGTGTGTGTGTGTGTGTGTGTGTGTGTGTGTGTGTGTAAATCCCATTTGTAGTATTTGGCACTGCTTGCTATGTCTGATAAAATCATTTTCCTACATATGATGTGAGTATAAACATTTGTATTACTGCAAACACTTAATGGTGAGTTCCCCTCTAAGTGGTCGGGGGTACCTGCCTCCCGATGATCTTTATTCCTTTGCTAAATATGCCTTGTTTTGCTTTGTCTCCTTTTTCCCATCAATTAACTTTTTTCCTTAGCTAGAGATCTTGTTCCCTTTCTAATTGGTTTGCTCAGGGCCTGTTTAGGATATTACTGTGAGTTGTTCAACTGTAGAGGTTTGGGCTTCACCGTTATTCTCATTTCCTCTTGTCGCAGCCATTGTCCTTCTTGTTCATTCCGCTTACTTTTAGGGCCTAGTCTAGTGCTCTGAATTTGAGTGGTAGGACTCTCAATATCGCTTAGTATTTATTTGACCACGTCTTTAACGTCTGAGGTTGCCTTTCCATCAAGTCCCCCTATGGCAATGTTGTTCCCTGTTTTAGATTCTCTTTGCTTTCTGTACGCACTAGGTCTGCGTTAGTATTAAGTTTGAGACATCAATTGGCTTATTCAAGAATACTATTTTCAGCCCTGGTTACCTTGGATGACAGAGTATCAACGGTTGTCTTGTTCGCTTTGGTAACCTGTTTAGCTTCAACCGTTTTGGCCTAGTTTCAATTTGTTCACAGCATTCTTTTACTTTAGCTTCTATATTTGCTTCAGTAAGTACTGGACCCATAGCTATGGGGTCATATGCATCACAGAACCAATGTAATATCATCTATTTATGCATGCTATGATACCCTTCGCATTTGTACATGTTAGCACACTCAAGGCACCACCACTTGTCACAATGACAACACTTTACCATTTTATCACCTCCAGAGAAGTTTTTTTCCACAAGGGCGGAGGCGTTGAACAACACCTGAATCATCTGTTTCATCCACATGTGCTCAAATTGAGGATTGACTAGAAATCCTATCCCGTTTTTGGGTTTGCCAAGTCCAATTTCTTTTTTTTTCTTTGTTTATTAGGGAACTTTGCGACTGTACCTTTAGCGAAGCATTTGGGGCCATGTTAAGACTGTCACACGAGTCAAAGTCAAGGCATTTTTCGGTTTTCTGGAGGTTAGACCGAGCAAAAACTTGCAAATGACCCAATGAGAGTCCCAACATGCCTACATTGTAAGGCCCCATAAGAAAATATTGTTTATCATTACTCCGCATGCCCACCCCAGCTATTTGCACATTATCCAGTAAAGTCACATCGGCAGTGTGGTCCACTTAATAATTCGATAAAAAAAACCCTTAGGTGATATTTGCCTTGGTTTATCGTTTAGTATGGTTATCCCGATAGGTCGTATGTCGGTCTTGTTCTTGTGTGTTAACCTACATTTGTTTGTGAGCTGCTGCGCGTCTCATATTATCCTCCTGTTCGTCTTCTTCCCATAAGAGGGATTCATATAGAGGGCAAAGCCTCTCTTTCCCGATCGTTTTTTCTTTCGTTTGTTTATTATTATATCGATTATATATACGTCAATTTAATGAAATATGTTCAAACTAACGCTTATCTTCTGTTTGTGAACTTTCTGATAACCGTAAACCTTGAACCAAAGTTGATAGTTCTTTCATGAGTCATTGGATGCTCGCGATACATATCTGTGTCTCTGCCAATGGAACAAGATAAGTCAAGGACACCCCGGCGGCTTGAGTGTGATTTGTGTGACATGTTTTCAATATAATTTTGGTTTAAACATATTTTATTGCCAAAAAAATGGCTGACAGGGTCACCAGCCTATATCAAGATCTCTTGTACATTTACAAGACAGCAGGAGTTCAAAACTAATTGTAAACAAATAGGAAACAAACAAGGACACAATTAAGACAAGGAAAAAAAGAAAGAAGGAAAACGTGGGGAGGGGAACAAAGTGTAGGCAATTATTTTACAATTATACCAAATTGCAGCGCAAGATTATATTCGAAACCTTCCAGAAAACTAAATATTGAGCAATGTCAAAAATGGTTGTCTTTGGAACAGCTTCATGAGTTTATTGTTTATCAATTTTCCCAAATATATGGAGAAGGCAGGAGGTTTTTAGGCTTTTATTTTAATTTTTTCTACACTAAACCACCAAACAGGATAATTTCTATCAAATTATCATCTGGACCGATCATCCGGATTTACTGTGACTAAACATATTAGACATAACAACGGGTGAGAAACTTTGGGGACAAGCGATGATGATGAACAAGCCATTTTTTAAAACGGGGACTTAGGCACTTGTAAAAATTAAATCAGTCAGGGAAGGGTGCCTCTCACATGGATCTCTTCAAAGAAGATCCGCTGTGCAGTTTCTGTACTGACTTTAAGTTATCAGGACCACTGGCTTTTGACACTTTGAGAAGGGTGACACAGTTTGCTATGAGTTCTTTGTCAATTTGGATATTATCATGTGCACAACGTAAATGGTACGTGGCGGTAGGAGCTGTAGCTTCCATATTTCCTGAGGAACATTGTTTTATAAAATATTCATTAAAAAAGTTCGACCTTCTCTAAGTCGCCAGTTGTTATGTTGTTTCCGTCTTTCATGGGAGGAAATTCGGTAGATGTTGCCCTTTGGTCCACTAGAAATTGTTTAAACAGTTTCCATCACAATTTGGAATTACTACTGTCACTTGATTTCAACTTTCGGCAAGAGACTCTTTATGTTTCAACTTAGCTAGTCTCATAACTTTAATAACAGCGTTTCTAGCTTTACGATATTTCAACCAGTGGTAGGGATTGTTTGTTGATTTTGCCTTGCGATGTAGTCTGTTGCGTTTCCGTATTAATTTCTTCATATCTGAAGATAGCCATGGTGGTTCTCCGGGCCTTTTAGTTATGAGTTTCACTGGTACGAATTTTTTAAGTCATGTCAACAAAGAGTCTGGGCCACTTTGAAGTCATATCGTCTACATCTAGATCCGCCAGTAAATCTGTCCAATTGATGTTCTTTAGAGATTCGTTTAAGCCAGCAAAATCAGCTTGGTTATATAACCAAACTTCCCGTGTGAAACATTTTGATCTCTTGATTCTAAAATTGAGTTGAGCAGAAGACCGCGAAATGGTCACTAAGTTCAGTATCAGTGACACCAGCTATGTATACGTTGTCTGCTCACGTGGTCGCAATAATATCAATACATGTAGCCGTGTTTTCTGTTATTCGCGTTGACTCACTTTATTAGTTGAACCATATTTCTGCTTTCTATAATTCCCTACAGCTTACTGCTGCCACGCATAAGTAGGTCATCATTAAAATCACCTGTGATTAACATATTTTAATGGCAGAACCTTTTTGCCATATCTAAAGAAGTTTCATAATCAAGCCAAAATTGTGCTGTGTCTTTTGGTGGCCTGTAAAAAACACCAATGAGACATTTATTGCCATCTCTGACGACAAGCTCACACCATACACACTCCAAAGATGACAGTTCGAGATCTCTCCTGCGTTATTTTATTGTAGAATCGCTTTTAAGTTCCAAGCCGCATCTCTCTCTCTCTCTCTCTCTCTCTCTCTCTCTCTCTCTCTCTCTCTCTCTCTCTCTCTCTCTCTCTCTCTCTCTCTCTCTCTCTCTCTCTCTCTCTCTCTCTCTCTCTCTCTCTCTCTCTCTCTCTCTCTCTCCCTCCTCCCGATATGAAGAGAAGGTCAGTGCATGTTTGTGTTTATTCTATTAGAACAATAATGGAAAACCCGTAAGCCAACCCGCTGTGCAGGGAATCAACGATTTCAGAGCAAGGTCATAGACCAGGTCAACGGCTCATATGGACACGCTTTTGATGCATCGTAGGTCTACCCGGCCAGAGCGCACCAAAGAAAGTTGGTGACTTGGACCATTTCTCTCTGTGTAACTACAGACAAAATGCTTGTGGAATGAAACCAATCCATGAGGAATTTGAATGTCCAATTAAAGTAAAAATCAAGATGAGCGCAATGTGTGTGGTTTTTAACGGGCAAAAGGGTTAATGCATGTTGCTGTGTTGTGATGTGGGAAAGCGCACAGGGACATACAAAATGTTACACCCAATATGACAAACATTTTGCTAATATCCAGACACCCAGTGTGTGAGAGTAGAGTCTCCGGCATTAAGCATCTCTGTCGTTTTCCCGGTACATAATATGTGTCTGTGATGAAGACAAGTTTCACACAGGATAAAAATCATCGTGATTGAAAGACACAGGTGGAAATAACTTCCTAGCTGGTAGTTTTAAGTGTACCATTGACGGAAAAAATTCCGCTTGCAGAATACGTTTGCCAAAGTCAATCATTTTCACCACACGCAAGTAATAGGCCATGGTGTATTGAGTAACTGTTCATTCTTTCATCTGCCTATAGATTAACCACTCCTGTCCGTCCAACTTGTCACTCTATTGCACAGCAATTTGGACAATTTCAACGTGCGACTAATCTACATATTATATGATACAATGGTTTTTTTTTCTGACGGGACAACAGTGCTGTCCAGCTGAAAATCTCTGTGGCAAAATTGTCTGTACTTGTAGCATTTTTTCCACTACTTGACATAAGAAACACTTATTTTTGAGAAACTTTGTAGCAATTATGAAGAGCACTGTAGCGAAATTTTGCTACAATGCTCCAGTTGGACAGCCCTGGACAACATCAAAGTAAAACCTCACCAGAAAAATAGTTCGCTTATTTTTCACACCAGTGAAAACTGAAGCAGCAGGTTTTCTGTGGACTCCACAAAGATGGAGTCGTACATTAGTACATTGCCTGCTTATTTTTATTAAAAATATTATTTTTGACTGTGCTGCCAAACATTAAATTTCTTGTGGCGTAAGGAGAGGATTCAACCATTCATTTTTATGGAGACCCGCGCACTTTCCATACTAAGGTTTGGCGATATTTGCCTGAAGTTTGCAGAAATAGGTATTCACGTTCTCCAGCATTTTTGTCCAATGTTTTCCATGGGTGAGATTACAATTTATACTAATATTGGGCAAGCCTGAAAAAGATTTTTCCAAAATTAGCATGTGTATCGCGGCATGCGTTGGAGTTGCAGTGTTTCCGTTGACCCCAAAATGGGGGTATACTACCCTCTCAAAACCTACAATACCATCCGAGAAAATTCTAAAACGACACAACGCGGTGGTACGTACCAACGGTGTAGAAATAGTGAATTTCGCATATTCGTGGTAGATACAGTGCATGACCAAAAAGACAGTATTGATCTATTCACAATACTGCATACGCGTAAAGAAAAACAAAACTAAGTATTCTGAAACCAATGTGTGTCAGTTTCTTGGTATATAACTTTTGGCCCTTGTGATATTTTATGATGTATAGTGTCAGGTCATTTTGGACGACGGGCAATGTATCAAATCAAAAGAACGGGAGAGCGAAAAGACAGAGAAAAGAGAATGAAGAGAGAGAGAGAGAGAGAGAGAGAGAGAGAGAGAGAGAGAGAGACAGAGAGAGACAGAGAGAGACAGAGACAGAGACAGACAGACAGACAGACAGACAGACAGACAGGAAACAAAGACCTAAGAAAAAATAGGAAAAACTTATCTGGGAACAAGAAATCTATGGAACCCAGAATCATCTAATTTTCACTTTGATTAATAAATTCATGAGAAAACAACATGTTTTATTTAGATAGGTCATGTTAGTAACAAAGTAGGTCAAGTTGTTTATTCAGCGGTATAGGTGTACAAAATTTCAATTCTGCCCACAGGACATTGTAAAAGATCATCAAGCAGTCTCTGACATTTGGAATATTGTACGTAAATATTAAATGCGCCATTTCAGCTTGACCTTGCACATTTGGAGATAAATTCCAAATTAGAGGCAATTGTGCTCAAGTACGAACAATCCATTGAACTCAAAATTGTTACATGTTTGTGATTTCTTATGAAGGAAGAGCAAAAAGGGTGTAAGGTCATTCATCCGAAATGTGGTGAAGCTTACGCACGTACGATACACGAGGTGCATAACTTCAGTATAGGCATACTTTCCTGACGAAAATTCATCGTGAAGGGGCGAAGCTGTGTCTACGATTTCGCATTTGATCAGTGAACAGTGTGCAGAAGATAGAAAAGAAAGGAAGAGACAATTTATTGAGGATGGATTTGTGATGCATGGATATGTCAAACTTCGAAAAAATACAAAACAAAGCTGGAGCGACCAGTTGCGGAAAGAAAAAATGCAGACGTAATGAGCAGCCACTGCCAGACGGTTAAATTTGAAAAACAGTCAGATGTAAGCATTTCTATGACAGGTTTCAATTCAAATTATGATATGTACACTTGGAGACTTCATTAAAATTAAATTTCAGCTATTTTCCATCACAATGTATCTAAAAACTATGATTAAAGAATACATTTTTTGCGACAGTGCCGCAACTTGTCGAGCAATCTTGAGATGAGATAAAGCACCAGCACTTTTGTAGCTAAAAATTATGATTAAAGAATACATTTTTTTGCGACAGTGCCGCTGCCTGTCGAACAATCTTGAGATGAGATGAAGCAAAATAAAAGTGCGAGCAGTCACATACGTTACAGGTAAGCCTCCAATTTGCAAACAGCTAGGCAAGGATCCAGTTGCATGTATACTCCCGAGAAGCTTGATCCTATGTGCGCATTAGATACCAATAGTTGTGCAGAATACCCAAATTAATGTACCGTATCACCTTCGTGCAACAACGACGACACTATATTTTGTAAATATTGAACGAGTAGCAAAGACGACCTATCCACTATTTTACAACGTTTACTATTCAGCAGTGTTTATTAATCTGCGATCAGAGCGATGCCGCATCGACAACCAAATAACAGAATTTCATGTCGGATGTCACATAATATTAGACTGAAAATCAGATACGGTTCATGTTTCACCGATCGCAGCAGAAAAAAATTGTCCTGACAATGAAGTAAAATTCAAAATTTGGTGATCATTGTATCTGGGATTCAGGTTCACGTACGCTTCGTCCACAATCTGCCTTGGCCTGCGCTCACTCCACACCTGTCATCAATTGAGCGCCTGTGGGATATGTTGGGTCGACGAATTTGAGACCAGCACAGTGACCCTTAACTTCCCGTTCCAGTGTCTCCATCAACAGTCTCATCCCACAAGCATAGCAACACGGGGATTACAATCGCTGCAGATCCACGACACTCCTTCAAACAGAAACAAAAGATCTTTTTCTTGACCACTACACTATCTCGAAAGAGCGAAAAAAAATCTAACTGTATCACAGACCAAGCACAACCCTCACTTTTACCCCCTACGTAATGCCCAAATGCTGTAATGATAGTAGCGGTCTGTTTTATTTGTTTTTTTTTTTTTTTTTTTTTTTTTGTAGGAGTATATTTATACTTTAGAGGTAGGCAGTGACGGGGACGAATGTGGACGGTATAGAACTTGGCTAATGGATTTAGGTATTGATGATACGGGCGTATTGCAGGACATTTGACTTCACGAGATAAATATGAACAAACCAACGCTGCACAACCAAAATAATGTTAGTCTAAAGTGCTTTTGACTTTTTGTCGACTTAACAACTTTGTCACCGTCATACCAAACAGAAGGGTTCTACCCCACGGCATATTACACTGTAACGTCGCCCATGTTGTCTACTGAAACATTTGCCTGACCTATGTGTCTTGGTCTCTCCCTGGTGGGGGCCACGCCCTTTTCTCCAGAGAGTGTCGTGAGACAAAAGCACAGTAGAATCTCCAATTTACGACCTCTCCATAAAGAGACCATTTCTTTATCAAGACCAATTTACACACTCGTTTTTGTTTATCCTCAAATTATATCCCCATTAAGATCACTCCAATCAAGACCGCATTTTCAGTCCCTTAGGTGGTCTTAATATGGAGATTCTACTGTAATCAGTCACCAGTCGCCCTTCGTGTCTAATTGATGGTCACTATAATACACTTCACAGAGAAAGTGTGAAATGATTTGAAAACATCTGATCATCGTAATGGACCTCATTTTTGACAGCCATGAACATTTGTCAAAGTCACTTGTGCGTGGCCAAACGTAAAGTGGTTCCATTTTTTTAGGCAGTCAGAGAGAAGGAGAAAAAATCGTGATGCTATCGACAGCATCTGGAGAATGGAAGCCAGAGTAGATATCCTGTTTCCAATGTACGGCCACTTGACGTGTCGTATCCGCCTGTAGGTGGATGGTGTTTTCTTGCTGCCAATACCTCGACATTAGCCAAAGACTTCCGACAGGGAACCATAGACAGAAAATTTTTTGACGACTGATTTTTCACGTCCATATAAATATGGTAAAAAACAGAGGACCAGTATGGATATTACGCTCAGGTAAGTGATAGTTGCAACTAAATTTAAATTAGTGACGTTGTTGTTCTTGTTCTGCGAAGAGCTTTTACATCTTTCTCTTTCATCTTTTTTTTCCTAATAAAACTCGCATTGTTTATTTGGTAAACAACATTTGCTGTTTTAGTATAGCTGAAAGATATGATTTCGACATAAAATGATTCATTTTTTCGCAGTAGCTTCAAAGAACTTATGAACTTACCACTTTTCTTGTCATCGAAAGAACACACACAGAAGTGGCAGGCAACAGAACACATATGTTATCTTTACACCAGTTGTCTTTTTAAGTTCAAGTGTACGCGCAGTAATATTTGAGCAATGTTAACGCATGCTGTAACCATCATGGACTTTCCGGAGCATAATTATTGTTGCAGTGGATTTGCTGTTTACAAAAAGATTAACTGCACTTGGGTGTATTTCTGCATTGTGTTGGCTGCATTGCCGTTGGGTTAACTGCATTCTTCAGTGTTTCACTGACACTAAAGATATAATATCATGCTGTACCGTCAGATGGGAGTAACTGGATTATTATATTCATATCCACATGAAGGTAGTTTTAGTATTTCCTATACAGCTCAGAAAAATATGCATTGCCTTCTGAGCACACCAAGCTCTGTGTGGAGGAAAAGTCGATATGCTAATCCGTGTGCATGACCACCAGCCCAATGGCCCGACAAGATAGGCAATGCGGCACACTAGCGGAGGAAACTTGACATCAGAATCCGGTGAGGTCTGATGAGGGGGCCGAGGGGTATTTTCGTGATGCGTGATTGAGCTTAAATTATTTGCTGTAAATTGTGATTCCCTTTATTTTTCTGGGAATTGAGAACCAGTCAAAGTATTTCCTGTGAATTCAGATGGTGATAAAATGTATTTTCTGTGAAGCTTAACGACACAGCCCCCTTTCCCTCCTGACCGGGACTGAAATACAGTTAAAAAAAGTTTGAGGCGCGGAGTATGCAATGACGCGAGGAGTGTAATATCGAGCGTTTAAAAGACTACTCTCGGGAAGGAAATATGCCTTCTTTCCTGGAACATTTGAAATTACGATAGACGAGTGACGTGCCTGGAAAAAGAAGCCAGAAAATGTTCAAGAAAAAAAAGAAAAATGGTAAATGGACAGAACCATGTGTGAAAGGATGATCCAAACACACTATTGGTTTAATATAGGCTGCTCTACATATTAATTGGTATAGAAAATATGGATGTCACATAGAATGATATGTAACATTACCCTAGAAATGCGCTTTGACTGAATATCTCTCTCTCTCTCTCTCTCTCTCTCTCTCTCTCTCTCTCAGTGTCTCTCTCTCTCTCTCTCTCTCTCTCTCTCTCTCTCTCTCTCTCTCTCTCTCTCTCTCTCTCTCTCTCTCTCTCTCCTGATATGAAGAAGGATAGTGCATGTTTGTGTCTATTCTATCAGAACAATAATGGAAAAAATCCGTAAACCGTATTCATTTGTTCACAGCTGGTCGTAGAGTCGTAGAGAAATTATTTGATTCTGTTTGGCGTCAGCCAATTTTATAAGTGAATGTACCCTTTCGCTGTAATAAACGGGATATTTCTCGACAGATGGTCTTCTTTCTTTCTTTCTTTCTTTCCATCTTTGTTTCTTTCTTTCTTTCTTTATTTAATTTCCTTCTTCATCAGGAAAATGAAGAGCTATGACTTCCTTTTGGACAGACACAAAAAGCAAAGTATTGACATAGCTGTGCACGATAATCCCGCGTTCATCACTCGGTCAAGGGAAAATGTTAAATCAGACAAGGCTCTCAGCAAAACTTTTAAGTATATACAGATGACGTAGGCGTTATACAGAAACCACGCCCCAAACAGTAGGAAAACTAATTAAGGCGGGTGTGGCCCATGAAGGGGCCTATGCACATTTAAGGAACCAGAACTGACTCACGGAGACATGTACATATTATTCCATCAATCAATAGATTTAAGCAAAAAGTGCAGCAAATTATACATTTTTGGAAAGTTCAAAACCCTGTGATTTGTTTTCTGACAGAGTCATATGCATCCTTTGTTCCGTGTTTACAGCAATCAGAGAAATGCATCACCCCATTTTTCAAAGAAATATGGACTCAACGTTTATATTTACACTCATAAAAATATCCCGCTAGTGGCAAAATCATCGAAACAATGTAAATCACAAACGCGTGTCTTGGATTCATAAATGATAGTAATAATTCATTCCTGAATCTACCCCTTTACATGGGGCCCACCGAGGGTAGGGAAGAACCCACGGTGCGTCAGTTACGCATGTAACAAAATAAAAGTCATAATAAGGACTAAAAACACTTGTACAGCTGTAGCTCTCTGTGTTGACCTAAAAACATGCAGTCAGCTACACAGGAGGAATGTCAAACATATCTCTCCTGTACTGCCATGCGACCACTAAAAAAACTTTCATGTTATGTCAAACAGGTCCCCCACTTCACTGCCAAAACTGTTCCCATAGACATCAAGTAGAAAATTTAACTTTTTGTTTACGGGTGACGCCGTAAACGAATGCAAAACATAGGACTTATCCATTTCGTTCAAGTCTTTGTCCAGTTCATTACAATGTCTTAAACGAATATCCGTCAGCCTACGACATGCAAAAAGTGGGGGGATGGTGTCGCCCCCACTCCCGCATGCGCAACTCTGCCTTTGCGTCATGCACCACCGTTCCTTATCTTCACCAAGTCCAAGACAACCTGTGGCTGTGCGGGCCAAAATTTTCAACCGTACTCCTTTAAACTTGTTTATATTAAATAGATACTTTTCACTAAAAGTTGTACACTTTAAAAGCCAGTACCAATACAGGGACTTTTTAGCGTCAATTTCTTGCAAAAGCATAAGTACATTGCTCTCAAGGGACCGTTTCATGAAGCTGTCGAGCCACCTATCGTGTTTTGAGGGAAAAGCACAGTCCATACCTGTGTTACTGAAAACTTGTCTCGTTTACGTTGGACCAGACACATTTAACTCGACTGTCATGTACCTTCATCATTTCGTTATAAATGGATTTACATAGACGCGTGTCAGGTACATGAAATTTCATTCTATGGAAATATTTGACCCTATTGCGATCAAGTATAACCTGTAATGGTAACCAGCCAAGTTCACCCAAAATGGCTGGCTTGGAATGAACTCGTAAATTGGCTTTTGCTGTTGCACATTGCATGGAATTTAAAGCTCCAACAGCTTCCCTTGTCATATTTACCCACACAGCACTAGTCTACCGTGGGAGGGTAAAATGGCCGAGTAAATAACGCCTTTCAGGATGCTATCGCCAAAACTTACTCTATTGACGCTCTTGTGCGCAGACAGTACACTACATAAGTAGCCAGGTAACTAAGATGCTTTTGAAGCATGGTAACTTTCAACATGGTAGGTATCCGACAGGGACTTGGAGAACATAATTCCTAAATGCTTGTATTCACTACATTTCTATTGGGATCCGTTCTTTTGCCAATTACGGTACCCTTTCACCTATCCTGATTGAACGTCATTCGCCACTTTTTAGCAAAATCAGCTACATTTAGCATACTCTTTGACTGCTCTTTACCAGCAGCTATAAGCACCACATCATCAGCATACGATAGACAGGGAATTTTTCCACCTTTACATGGTATTCCAAAATTTTTAAAGGTCAACATGTATACCAAATTCGCCATGACCAAACAAAACAAACGAAGGAGACAGAATACATCACTGTTTAACGCCATTTATAACATCGTAATATGAACTTTCAAATGGCCCGAAAATTACCTTGCTCTCTACCTGTCTATGAAGGTCTTGGATCAGACCCATTTAGCGCCCTCCCCCATCGCGTACTGTAAGTACTAATTCAAAAATGATGAAAATATTGAACCATCCCTTACCATTTTTTCAATTTGCTTATTGCGAAACGCAGCTTGGCCATCTTCTTTGTGTCAGTGACATTGGCCCTTTGTGGGTTGTTACCTTGACTACATGTTCCTTGATGTTTCCAATAATATACACCCAACCTTGCATGTTTCTTTACGGTCCTTAAAGGGGGACTGCGGTGACAATTTACAATTTTTGAGTTGTTTCATATAATAAATGTGAACCAATATCAGAAAATGCAAACTTTATTCCCAACTGGATAAGCAGATATCAAGTTTTCTTAGATATGTAAATGAGGGGTTGTGATGTCATCTGGACTTACTGCTACAGCTAATGCAATGACAGCCGAGTAAAACTTTGACAAAAACATGGAAACCTGACCAAGTACACATGTTCCACTTTTACTATGGATGAAGCAGTGTGTATAGATTATAATCAAATTTACTAAACTGAGATATTTACTCATTTAATGAGGATTAATAAGGAAAGAAAAATGCAGAAATCAATATACACAAGCTAGCAGCTCCTGAGGTTGTGTAATCAACTACTGAAGCAGGTGTCCACTAATATACCACCCTGATAAGATCAAAGGGGGTCATTAACACAGTACACAAGTCATTATGATATGCCTGCTAATGTTGTGTATCTCAGCTTGGTGCCCCTCAAGGTTTGTGTATTATATATGGAGGGTAGCCCAGGTGACATCACACATCAGAACACCTACTGGAAATATAAAATAGCTCTAACTAAATACCCGTTTGAGAAAAAATATTGAAAATTTGTCACATGAACACCTAAAATGACCATTAATGACTAAAAAAAGTAAAAACTTTCACCGCTGTTCCCCTTTAATAGCGCGAGAGTTATCATTAGGGTGAGTCATCCGTAATGGAGAGTTGTTGTTACTATTTTACCGCTTCAACATTCGCCAATAAGCTTTAGCATTTTTCAAATAATGGCACCTTCATAGGAATTAGCCATTATGACCTTCACTTTATTAGCCACCTTTCACCCTTTTCTTATTTTATCTTGGAATTCCTGCTTTCTTTTAAGATGCTCCTCCTAGAATTCTTGTACCAGGTCGACATTAACATCGGTTCTGTTTGACTGGTATCTGTAAAACCCATGTAATACACGACATAGTTTTGTCAAAGATCCAACCAAACTCCAGTCCCTTTGATGAGTCGAGCATGGGTTTGCCTGTTCAACTTCCAACATTTACATCTCGGTAACAAAACAAAATTTTTAATTTGTAATTTTAAATAAAAAAGTTCAATCCGTATTTTTTTTTTTTTTTTGAAAATAAAATGATGCATTTCCATGATTGCTGTGTAAACACGGGGCAAAGAACCCATATTAATTTGTCAGAAAACACATTATGGGTTTGTTAGCTTTCCAAACTTTACAATTTGTGATCCTTTTTGTTGACCTCTGGTGATTGATGGAACAATTGGTACGTCTTTGTGGACCAGTTCTGGATCCTTAAATCAGCAAAAGGATGAAAAAAGCAATAGAATGCTGTCGCTTGATAAATCACACCACCCTAGAAATGCGCTTTGACTGAATCTCCTCTCTCTCTCTCTCTCTCTCTCTCTCTCTCTCTCTCTCTCTCTCTCTCTCTCTCTCTCTCTCTCTCTCTCTCTCTCTCTCTCTTTCTCTCTCTCTCTCTCTCTCTCTCTCTCTCTCTCTCTCACACACACACACACACACACACACACACACACCAGGGGCGGATCGGAGGGAGTGCAGCGCCGGCAGTGAACGCTCCTCCCCGGGGCGCTACCCCTCCCCGCCTCATAAAACAAAGCAAAACAAAAACCCGCCACCCAAAGTTTGTCATCATGGACGATGTGCATGGGGAGGGGGTGTTAACGAAATTCAAATGCTTAATCCTAGACTTCGACAAACAATTCGAAGTACTGAGAGGCAAAAACGGCGCGTTAAAGCTAGCCACAGGTCAGTCTTTCTTTCTTTCTTTCTTTCTTTCTTTCTTTCTTTCTTTCTTTCTTTCTTTTTGTTCTGAAAGAAAGAAAGAAGAGAGAGAGAGAAAGAAAGAAAGGCAGGAAGAATGAAAGAAAGAACAGATATCCGGTGATTTCAATGTCTTATTCCGGGCAACTTCAGGAGAATTATACCGTAGTTAAACATTGAAATTTACTCATAAAGGTATCCAGAAAGGCCCTCCGACTGTAGGTTTTTACTTAAACAAGTTAGTGAGGATGTGATGGTATCCAAACAAAATAATGTTTATCAGCCTGGTGCCTGATGAACAACGGGTAACGGAAATCTAATATCATCACGAGAACTTGGACCCAGGAGAGGGTTGCACCTGCGGGAGATATTAAATCGTCATCATTACCATCATCATCATTGCTATTTTTCCTTTTATATTTCAATTCTTATAATTACGTTTTGTTCTTACTTTTCATTGTAATCATAATGGCCATTATCAATATTATCAGTATTACTATTATTATTATCATTACTGAAAGTCATATCATAAGGGGCTGTGGGCTGTGGGTCCCAGAACACTGACACAGCTGATAATTTTACCTCAGTCAAAGGTACGAAAATAAGGAAATTTAGAAATAAGGGCTGGTACGCGGTGCTGGGAACAAAAGAACTTCCAGTCTGCAAATACGGTAAATAAAAACTTACATTATGCCAGTACGGAAACCCCCTTTACCCCCTCTATTATGGTTGCGTGAGTAAACACAGGACCTTCCTTTGGTGGATTTTTATATTTTAAGTATCTGCAAGAAATCTACCTCTTCCTTAGTCACTTGAAGAGCTATTGATTTTATGATTACGAGACGGAACAACTGACAGGTACATGCACTGCAGACCATGCCAGGCTTCCTCGCCTGTGGAATTTTTAATTTTATTCCTGTGATCCACAAAATTTTGACAATGCACCCTTTTTTTCAAATGGCATGAATCAGGACTGTATCATATTAGAACTATCATGTTCCGCAACATCATTTTCCTGAAACAAGGTCACACAATTTCATGATTTTATGTTGTCTTACCGACACCTGATACCAAAAAGACATTGTGGAGAGTTCGGAATGCCTTTTATTTTTCTTCTCCACACAAACATACAACAACATCCTCTGCGATTCTTTCATTCAAATTTTGGTGACTGACTCGCATATAAAAGATATCATTGTTGGCATTGATAAAATGAAGAGACCCCCTTGATTCTCTAGATAAGATTAAATAAGGAGGGCTGGCCGAAAGTTCGGCCGGCGCAGTTAAAATTGATAGTGTAATCAATTTGGCAATATAGGTCATGGTGAGAGTTCAAACATGTCACTCAAGAGATCTTAATAAGTCTACGGAAAGATAAGAATGCAAACACAGCTCAAGACATACTGAACAAATACGCAACGACTACTGCTCACGTTACTACTTCTTCTTTTTGATAAACAGGCACACACCTATATAGAAGTCCCTAATTTGAATAGAGAAAATCAATAGCCTAATTTATTGTGTATTGTTTAGAAGCGGATCAACTCTACTATAATGTGGGCCGCATCTGGCCACACAAGGACTTTTAAAAAGAGCAACAATTCGCAAGTAGGTACATGCATTTGGAACAATGTAACGTTCTGTTTGAGTTACGACAATGATGACATTTCATGACATTTTCAGACATAATTGCACCGTTTGCATTGAACCCACACTTGTCTTGGTCGATTTCAGGTAGCCATCTTTTAAATGGAGGCCTATATGTGTAGCAGGTATGAGTTACCTGAATGCATAGGTCCATGTGATTGTTCAACACACATTTATTTGCTCACGTGGGACAGCAGCAATAATAACTTCATCATCTATATGCCAGCAAAGACCAACTTTTCTTCCATTTTGCATGATTTGAACGCAATGAGAGTTGATTGCTACTTTGCTGATATATCTTTAACATTGAACTATGACCTCATTTTTGTCCCTCCATCATATTCAGATTTTAAATGCATCTCCAAGCACTTTGTGTCATTATAGTGAGAAGATTAGTGAATAACGATTTTGTTTGTATATTGTGTACTGTGCATGGACATTATAGCTGCTGGCCTACACATACGTGTTCGTCGAAGGAGGAGGTGGCTTCATGTTACACACTCCGGCGGTACTGACTGTTATATGGTGATAAATCTTCTTAAGTAAACAAATGGGACTGGTAAAGACACTGCCCAACTTATGCCTTATTGTCAGAGTGCTGCTCTTAAATTGCTCCAGTATGAAACATGTCATCAAAGCCTTCAATTGGGTACAATGGAAAAGACCCAGGATGTTGCTATTCGTTTGCGGTTTACCATTGAACAACAAAAGAAATATCAAGGGTATTTTCAGTTTTAAACTGTGTGAAAAATTACTTTAATAAGAGCCTAATGGATTCGGTCAATACTTTTATCAATCTGAGTCGCTTCACTTTGTATTGGATTAAGTCCCCACCATGTCTTCCGATCAAGCACAACATGAATAATGCTCTATGTGGAAATAACTACTATATTCAGCATGCATTTTTAGCATGGTACATTACATTTATGTACAGCATTATCTGTCCGGACATTTTCATATTGAGATAGACATTATTGCATACTGAGACATGTGCACGCGTTGAAGGAAACCACGGGCGGGGCCATCACCAATTACGAGGGTTTTATGGTTTTTCTGCAATAATTAGCTAAAAGTCTATGGATTAGATCTGGTATTGAATCTCATTAATTGCATCCTTCGAGCAATATTTTGACGCTCTTTTCCATTCTTTCCCCATCAGTGCGAGCCCAATATATATGTACATGTATACATATTGTATGTGGTGCCATGTGCTATTGCAGATTAGCAGTCCGAGTGGAGCAATAGCACGCTGGGCTGACAACGCGTGTGCTATTGCTCCTCGAGGACTATCTGATCTGCAATAGTACATGGCACCACATGCAATATGTACTTTATGATATAGACTTATTATAATTAGCTGGAACTTCTTCATAGCAAATTCAACAAGAAATTATTGCAGGATTTTCAAATTGATCACGTAGATGTGACGGCTCCGCCCGGTGAGGAGTGAGCGTACTTGTCATCATGTACTATTGCTGGTCATGCACTCTTGCAAAATAGTAATTGATTCACAGAAGGCCTTTAGCCAATCACAGAAGAAGCTCCACCTAATTATAATAAATCCATATCATAATACAAATTAAACCAAGCTTTCATTTAGACTTTAATGTTGAGTAACACCATCATACAATCTCAAAGCACTGAATGTATATGAATGACACAAAATAATTTACTGAAGACAAGAATTTATACTTTTCAGGTCCAGCTTCCCGCAGGTTGAACGTTCGGCTCAGCCTACAAATGGACCGAGTCTTATTAGACCACGAAAACGGGCTAAGAGGGCAGGTAAGCTCTCGCAATAGCCGAAAACGGGAGATCGGAAAACCGATACCTGAAGAAGAACCAAACTCTCAAAATAACAACTATGCCGGAATTAATGGGAATTTGCTGTCACCAACAGCCGAGGAGGAAAAAGAACAACTTGCAATACAGGACACAAAAATTAGCATTGCAATACAAAAGCGAAAAATTTACAAAAACATAATGGTTGTCAATATTGGAATCTTCCTGATGTTCTCTGCATTCACCGGTCTCAGCATTATCCAAAGCAGCATCAATGGAGCAGTCGGAACTATGG
This sequence comes from Hermodice carunculata, assembly GCA_964020975.1. Lineage (NCBI taxonomy): Eukaryota > Metazoa > Annelida > Polychaeta > Eunicida > Amphinomidae > Hermodice > Hermodice carunculata. The sequence goes on along the minus strand of OZ026621.1, from coordinate 22,371,879 downwards.
GGTTGGCTGTCAACTTTGGAGGCTCCATATTCGCGTGCTTGGTGGTTGCTCCTGTGGTGGTGTCGGTGTTGGGCTGCAAGCCGGCAATCCTTATTTGTATGGTTGGCTTCATGATTTGGATGTCCTCCAATTACCACCCTACATGGGCCACAGTTATACCAGCTTCTCTAATAAATGGAATTGCCAACGGCCCAATCTGGACTGCCCAGTCTACATATTTCACTGTACAAGGCCTGATCTATGCTAAATTATCTGGAGAGACAGAAGAGGCGGTGGTTTCCAGATTCTTCGGTCTATTCTTCTGTTTTCTTCTGATTGGTAAGAGTTCACTTGCATGATTCTGCCCCAATTTGTCTTTCAACATTAGTTGAGTATTTTGAGAGGTATGATGGAAATGGGTCAAACTTTAGGAAGACTGCCAACTGGACAGGGCACTCGCGACAGGGCAGTTGTTGATTGTATCAATGTTACCTATTCTGTTTGATACTATGCCAAGCATATGTTGGTCTTACATTATTTGCTGGACAGGGGAACAGACAAGGAACATTTGTTCAATGTTTGCAACATGTAATACCAATGTATTATTTTTCTGTCATTGCATTTCAGAATTTATCATCTTTTCCACCGCCTGTGTGCGATTCGTGTTGGTTAGACGGCAGGAAACAAAGATCCTTTCCAATTACAAGCCTTAGACAAATCACGAATGACTTTATAAATCATTCATTATGTCACGTATAATGTTAAGTATTTAGCAAGAGACTTTTATGTGATCATACTTGATAGTCGCATGATAGATGGTGTTCATGGTATTGTAGTACACGATAGAAGTGGTTGAAGAATGCGCACTGAATTACTGAAAACTGAACTGCCAGTTAAAACACACATTTATGGCTATTTAATCACATTTCGACAGGCATTTGACATTTAATAGAAACCCCCTTCATGTTGTACGTTTGATTTTACTAAATTAATAAAATCTGAGCTTCAAAGATTGCTGTACTACCCAGGTGCTGATTTTAGAGTCCTATTCCTGTTGTGCCTCAGTATCGGACTTGAAGCTAAATCTATAGACTTTGCGGGTCGTATTTCCTGTGTGGGAACATATAAGATCTCAGCGTCTCCTTTGAAAAGATACAGCCACGTACCTTAAACTTGTCCTGCAACAGATGACCCTAATCATTAAAACTACATGGCGTTGAACTGGTGTCATTTTGTTGAGTTAATGACTCATTATACATAATGTAAAGTAATTCATCTATCTTCACGCGGTTAATGTTTGCCAACGCTGTATCCAAAGGAAATGCAACATTAGCTGAGTATTTTTACGGGCAGTATTTCCAGTGGAAATACTGCGCGTAAAACCCAGAAGTCACAATGGTTCGGAATAGGAGATATGCATATTAAATTCTCGCCCCAACTGCATATCTGATTGCGTAGTCTCCCTTGGTGAGATATGGCGAGATATGGGTCGGTACCTGTGTGAAGAAGCGGGATATTTTCTAATATTTTGGAAATACAGAATACTTATTAAAGGCATATGGAAGTTTTTTTATATATGGTTCGGGAAGTACTAGCAGAATACCAGTTTGGCATTTGCGAACTTGATCTTTTTTTAAAGCATTTTTTTTTTAGAAATGAGCATATGGCCTGTCTGTGACAGTGATGCGACCCGCACGCCCCCCGTGATCGCCAGGCGTCAAACCTGTACTTTATGGCGGGAAATTAATATGCATAGTGCGTATTGACGGTGAAATTAAAGATTGCTGATATTTAACTTCTAGTTTCCTATGTAATGACAATAAACCAGTTTCCACCTGAAATTCATCAAGATAATGACAGATACCCAGAAAAAACATCATGCCAATGAATCAAAGCCTTTTGCCATGTGCACGACTGGCATTTTATGTACAAAGGGCTCACACGTGATGAAGTATAGCCAGCGCGGAATGTACGTGAATCGTTTTTATCTTCAGGTGCGCCAAGTGAGGGCGACACTTTCATATGTTCATCTTCTGGAAATTCATAATTGGCCGAATGTTAAAACCTGATGAACAGAATTAATACTCAGATCGAAAAAGCTCTAATGGTACAGCATCGTTTGTGTGTACGTGTCTGTGGATAAGGACAGGGAAGCCTTATCCATGGACATCTAGTTCATACAAATAAGTCACAAAGTCGAAGGATTGATGAATTAATGTACGTCAAAAAGTTGAAAGATTGATGAATGAATGTACGGTGGGAACTATTGATTTAACTGAGTGTTTACGAACACGTTTAAAAATAGGTTGGAATATGCAACTGTGCATTTTTTCTCTTTGGGTTTTTTATGTTTTTTGTTTTTGTTTTTGTTTTTATTTTTTATTTTTTATTTTTTTTTTATATAAAGTTACGAATTTCGCACTTATGAACGGGGAAGTTTGTCAGTCGCTTTTTTCGTTGAACAGCGCTTCGAAACGTCAAAAAGGCACACACACTATCTATATAAACGATCTTAACGCTTAGTATTTTCGTACGCATTAAAAAAATTCTGCACTGGTTTAAACATATTTTATTAAAGGAACTAGGAAACAGGGCGATGTCCTACATTAATTCTTCTTGCACACATAAGATAGAAATTAAAGACGATTGACAACACTTAGGACTGATGCAAATAAAAACGCTATAATAGCGATGACAGATAGACTGGCACGCCGAACGACTGGAAGAATAACCCAGCACGGTATGTGTTCACAGATAGGGAGAGGGTGGTTGGAGTCGGCCATCTAATTATGTAATCATGCACTCGCATACAATAATAAATATCATATAATCAGATGTCACATCTAGCTGTTTCAATAATATATCTATGAATAGCTTCGAAAATATCTTCATCAGCTTTGAAAGTACAGTTTTTAGACCCAAATAAATGTGTTTTGATAGTAAAAGATGCAAGAGGCAGGAATAATCTGGAAGTTCGTCACGATGAACTTTATATTTCATACATTCACAAAAATAATGAAAAGAGTCCTCGTTCGCCGTACCACAGGCACACCCCGGAGAGTCCACAACACCGTTATTATACAAATCTGACCGAAGCATACCACATTTTATTCACAAGCGTGCGTGAAGGATTGTCACTCTCCTCTCCCCCAGATAATATAATTCATTACATTTCGTTGTGTTCCTATTGAGCCTGGATTTCAACTCGTCAACATTTTCAGAATTTCGTACATGGACAGGTATGCTGTTCTACAGTTTGACTGTGGGCGAAGAGAAGGATACATCAAAGAGATTGGTTCGAGTGCGTAGTGAAGAAAAATTTCGATTTGATCGTACTTCATAAGAATATCTATCATAAACATAGGTCGGTAGTAGATTTTGTAAATAAAAGGGAGCCAGTCCATGCACTATTTTGTAAAATAAAATTAATTTACTTTTAGTTCGACGTTCCGATAATTTTTCTAAACCCTCTCCATAAATCAGTTGGTGCTTGGTGCCTCTAGTTGCACCTGTTATAACTCGTGCTGCGTGGTGCCTCTAGTTCCACCTGTTATAACTCGTGCTGCGCGGTATCTCTAGCTGCACCTGTTATAACTCGTGCTGCGTGGTACCTCTAGTTCCACCTGTTATAACTCGTGCTGCGTGGTGCCTCTAGTTGCACCTGTTATAACTCGTGTTGCGTGGTGCCTCTAGTTCCACCTGTTATAACTCGTGCTGCGCGGTATCTCTAGCTGCACCTGTTATAACTCGCGCTGCGCGGTATCTCTAACTGCACCTGTTATAACTCGTGCTGCATGGTACCTCTAGTTGCACCTGTTATGACTCGTGCTGCGTGGTACCGCTAGTTGCACCTGTTATAACTTGTGCTGCATGGTACCTCTGGTTGCACCTGTTATAACTCGTGCTGCTGCTAGCTGCACATCCTCCAATAGTTCATATTCCGATGATGTACATCCATCCCAGATAGCAGATCCATATTCAAGAATTGGGCGAATGAAAGAGAGATACAAGATTTCTAGTAAGACGCATTTGTAAATGTTTCAAAATATAAACTATTTTCATGCCTTTACTTGTAGTTTCGTTTATGCAAAATTTTGCATTTGAGTCTGCTTTCCCACAGATGTTACGCCTATTTGTTTTCATTCAAAATTCTCTCCTCGTATTCTCCTCATAAATTTTGAGAGAGTGTTTGTACAACGGTAAAACAAAAGTAAATTGCAGCCGTAATATAAGCTTAGGACACCCTCAAAAGTACCATTTAACAGAATATGTGCGTCCTTTACGTTTTGCATATTTCGCCGGATATTGTTGCATGTTTCTTTGGATATATGTTCACTCTTCCCAGAATACGTACTAACGTTTTGGGAACATTGCACGCTTTGCGTTACTTTCATTATGGTTCGCAGATATTGTACGATTGGCACAAGTTTTTTTTTTAATTTTTATTTATTATTTTATTTTTTATTTTATTTTATTTATTATTTTATTATTTTTTTTCGTGGCAGCACAGGGTAGCCTCAACATAATTCTATATCCCATTGTAGCATAAAGGAACCAAATTAAAAAGTAATTATTTTACCACAGAACGTCTGTATGTCAGGCTATGTAATGCATTGTGTGATCGAGCTTTCAAGCATACGTTCTTCTTGAAAGATTTTAAATGATATGACATAAAATTATGCTTCTATTCAGTTGTTATGTTATTATATTTTTAAGTCACTCTAATTACCAAATAGACACATCCGATTATAACATTTTGCTGCCAGATACTATTAAAAATTGCACAATGTAATAACATTACATTTTGCTACAACTTGTCACAAATTACCCGATTTCTGACGAGATTTTATGCCGTATGACACGGCCGATTTTTGCGAATTTGGGGACAATACAATTCATTTTTAATATTAATCCTGGCGAATCGTCCATGTATAATTTTATTTAGTCCGAAACATGGACAATAGGTTGACAAGGATGCTTTTGATTGTGACTGACCCCTTGTTTAGCCAGAGAAAATGGGCATATTAACAGACACATTATATAATGATCAATTATCAATACAGCTAAAAAAAATTAAAATATGCTACTTTTGGTGTTTACTCCCCTAAACAATTTGTTGTCTGCTGAAGATCAGAAGAGTTGTGCACAGTTATAATGGTAATGTCCTGGTAACTTTTGTATTGTTCTGTTGGTCTTGTAAATATTCCTGTGTCACTTCATGTCAGGAGATTTCGTTCTGACAGTATCTATATGTACTACACTGGTTATTTCAGTTCACTCCTTCAGTGCCAAGTTTTGGGCTGAGTTAACAGATTTCCTCGGCTCGCTTTGGGCGTCCAAAACGCGCCGAGGAGAGCTGTTGATCCGGACTATTATTTTCTCTGTACTGGAACTATGGGCATGTTGGTTCTTGAATGAAAAGATGTTTTCACAAGGAATATGAATCTAGCATCCTTATTTATAATTGAAAATAGTTCGTTTGAAATAGTTCGAGTTTAGTCGCATTTGACATTGAAGGAATGAAAACGAATAATTTTGAGGCAATGTGATGTTTGATTTGATACTGTTTCTAGCTGTTAGGTTAAAGTGTCCCACACATAGCCATAAGCTATATGTACAGTGTATATCGTAAGAAAGTGCAGTTTTATATGGCCTTGCCAATTCGCACAGGTAAGTGCTGGTTTATTGGTAGCTCCATGTCAATAGTAACATCTCTGTCCATCCATCTGTTGCAGTGGACACATTTTTAATGGATGCTGTGCTTTCATGGACAAAGTTTTAATCCGTTGCACCATAAATAGTGCTAACTGAAAGTTTTCCGTGATCCTTTCGGTTCATTGTAATTTGTTTTGCTTTGAAGAAAAAGAGGGAACAAGTAGATAATTGCGTAGTATGTGTCATTCAATTTCACGTTATTGTTATGATATACATGTATCCTTTAAACATAAAAAACTCTTTTGGCGCTCTGATGCTCGCAAGGGGTTAATATACATGTGAATTTGTTGTTTCGTTAAGGCCGAGCTTTGTCAGTTTCCCACAGCGTTGGGGCTCCGCTCAATGATTGCGACAAATTCTTCTACATGATTTACGTGTGAGAAGAAGCAGCGAAGTAAACCGGATTTATTGGTACCATACATAGACAAAACAAGCCAATCCTAGTTGCCTTGACCATCACATAAATTTCCAAAATAAAATGAAAAGACATATGGGGATCGCATCAAACACAAAACACGAAAAAGGTCTCCGCTTTAATGTTTTTGATTACGAAGCACGGAAGCGACAAGCGGGCGGTGTCAGGTTTCTGTGAAAACGTCAGCGAAAAGCCGAGTAACATGCAAGCAACCGAGAGAAAACAGGATAGGGCACCGTGGCGTGTGATTTACATGAGTCCAGGTCAAAAGTCATACTCATCGGCCAATGATTATATAGACGAATATATGTTGTTGGACTAAATGTCAACATAGATGCACGTGTCTCTGTTGTCGCTGCGTAAGATTGTTGGAAAGTGACCTTTACATGATTGTGAATTCTTTGTAACAGTTGGCCCCACATGGGGGAATCGATTAATAAATCTCTGTTTCCTGTATTCTGTATGACGGATACACTTCATACCAACCGACCCATATATATATATTTATAAATGATTTCTGGCCATGTCATCGCTTGCGATATTTGGTTTGAACTCTCAACTGGATATTAATTGTTTGTGTGCTTTAGACAAGAAAAATTTAAAGGTCCACTTGATTGACCATGTTCAAATTTGATATATGGGTAACTCATGGGTTGTTCTCTCCATACAGTGAGATTTAAAAAAAAATTATGTGAAAATAATACTTTTATTCACGTTTTTATTTTAAAAACTCACTGCTCCTTCAATCGTCGCTTTCTGTTCATTTCCGATTCCCACAAGGCACGAAAGGTTTGTGACGTCACAAACGCAACACCGCTAGTGACAGGGAAGACTCCGACCATGCTAGCGAGCCATGGCTGTCAAGTGTCGCTTGGTTGAAGCATACTTTATTCACCTTTTATCAACAGGATTGTTTTCTTCTGACCAGAGGGGTCAATATAGGACCTTGCCCTTCTCCCCAATTGTTTTCTTTTTTAGTAAAATATGTTTAAACCAACAGGATTACAAATACATGCAGAAATATTCATGATTGCCCTCCTATATTCGTGATAGATTGGTCTTTGCGAGTGACGTTTGCACACGAAGTACCAGATCAGCCAGCAAATCCCTCCTATATGTCCCTAAGCAAAAAATTGATATATTTCGCAATAGTTTCTCCTACTGCGGCCCCTTCAATTGGAACAAACTTCCGGAATCTGTTCGTGTATTATCATCACTGGAAAACTTTAAAGTTTAAAAGGAGCTACTGGAAAACCAAGCCTTGAATTTTATTGACATTCTTCTTTTTATGTGTATATATTGTAAATATTTATTTGAGGGCCAAAATGTAAACTAGCGTCACGCTAATTTTGTAACCCTGGTGAAATAAAGTGTATCTAAGTCTATCTATGACAATGTATACTGAAACGTAAATGACTGCCCCCCAAGGGTCGTGAGGTTACTGCCGGATAGGAGTTAAACTGATATTGAAAGCTATATTCATGAATGCAAACTTATGTGGAATCATCAATAGACCACACACGTGGGAAGGGAAAATTAACTGTTTATGTAGACTTTTATGTACCGTAGGCGTAGACTGTAGCTGTTTCCGTGAATGCTGGAATTTGAAACACTACAAGACCTGGCCCATCCTGACGCAAATTCCAATTTATTGCATTCATGTTTTTGTTTTTGTTAAATACAATTTTATAAGTTTTGACAGGAAATATATCTCTTTTGCAACGAATTATCATTACCCAGACGGGAAGTTGGGATCGTCTGGCTGCACCACTGCTGCACTCCATGCAGTACTGGTGACGGTAGGGTTCTGAGTGTCCCCTCGTGTGTGTAAGGCTGAATGATCTTTTCCTCTCCTGTTTCAGACTTTTTTTGTTAATTCTTCTTCATCGTCATCAGACCACGCACATAAAAAACTCAACTCATACTCTCCGGAATCACAATTATGCTCTGTTGTATCTGCCATAACTCTTGGCAAACTGATGGTACTCTGCCTAAGAACATATACACCACGACCAGCGGGTTACGTTTGTGAAGTCAGTAACACTTTTCCACATCGGGCCATGATCGGGGAAAATTCGCGCGCTTTCCTGTCGCAAATGTGATTCAGAAATTAACATTTTGGCTTTCAGATATCATTTCTAACGACCCTAAACACAAACTTTCTAATTTGTGGTACCCATTAAAAAAATAGGACTTTTAATTACTTAGTTTGCGTCATCACCCGCATCCTCAAAAATAAGACTTTATGCATTTTTGTTCACTCCCCCCCCCCCCCCCGAAATAAACCATTCGTCATGATTGCCCGCCCACCTCAGTAAAGAACAAACACTTACCTTTTTTTTTTTTTGTTTTGTTTTTGCTTTTGTTTTTGCTTTTGTTTTTGTTTTTGTTTTTGTTTTTGTTTTTGTTTTTGTTTTGTTGGTTATTGTTTTTTTTTTTGTTGTTTTTTTTGTTTGTTTGTTTGTTTTTTTTTAAGTGAATATATAATCCGATGTGTGCGTCGGTAATGAATGTGACACGAAAGTATGAATCTTTCAAATAAAATTTTAAAAATAAATTCATATATCTATTAGAACAACTGTCAACTGATCATCAAGTGGTATATTTATGTACAGGGCATATATATCCATTTATCAATCTGGCACAATTTTGTTTGAACCCGATTTTTCACATTTAAGTATTTAAATGCAGTTAAGCTAAAGATAAATTTATATTTAACATTGCTCCGTCAAAATATGCGATAAGCTGGTACTTGTTTTGTCTACCATATTACCTTACATTAATTTTACTTGACGGAAAGTGATACACTTCAAGCTGAGACATAGAATACTTCAAATTGTTCACAATTTCAGGTCATGTTTGTATGAGGTGGGCAGCGCATTCTTACCATGAGTTGAAAATAAAGAGTTGGAAATAAATGTTGAGCATTTGGTCATTAGGAAAGTAATTTTGAATAGTTAATTTCCATATTTCAGTCAGCTGGTCCTGCTTGTCGCGACGACCATTTCGTGTCTTTAGAACGACTTTGTTGAAAAGATAAATAACAGAAGTCATGGGGGAAAAGCCGTATCCACTCATCTTTTGAAAATTTTCTAAGGATGCTGACCAAGGATTTCGCATTCATTGGCCTTTTGGGGAAACCTCGCAAAAAAAAAGTAATATAGACGTCTTCTTTTGCAAGAGACTTCGTTGGAAAGTTTGCGTACGTTCATGCTTCCATCTTTTCAACAACCTGTACACATTTCATGTCTTTAGAACGACTAAGTTGTTGAGTGACTCTGACAACTATAAAGGAATTGCAGTATCTTCCCTTAAGTGTCAGACTGGATCATTTTGCAAGACAATTTTGAAGTATTAACCCTTTCCCCCTTGAATTGATACTTGAGTAAACAACTTTCCTTGGCATGAGTTGGGCACTAAGTGCCCAACTCATGCCAAGGAAAGTTGTTGACCTGGGACATGTAATATTGATAGAGCTCATCTACAATTCTCAGTCAAAATTGTTTTTCATTACTGTTGAAACTAGTTGAAAACACTGAAGCAGACGACATTTAACCACCAGCTGGTTTTGGTCGGTTTAAGGGGTAAAGGGTTAAACTCATCTGAGCTACAATTTGGATTCAAACGGGAATGTTCTACCACCCAGTGTTCATTTGTATTGAGCTAATGTATTCATTATTACAACTCCCATGGGTCAAATGTCCAACTTGTATTTTTGGATGCTACTACAGCTCTTGACAGGGTTAAATATATCAAATCATTTTCACTGCTGTTAAAAAGAGGTATATGTCCCATAATAGCCAGACTTCTTTTGAAATGTAGTTAGATCAAAGAATATATGTTGTATGGGAAAAAATGCATCAGTCTTTCAAATGTTATAACGGCGTAAAACAAGGCGATGTTTTATCGCCCATTTTGTTTGGAGCTTTTTATGGACGAACTTAACGGAAAATGTCAGGTCTTGGATGCTATGCAGGACACATTACTGAGGTGTCCTAGCTTATGCCCATGACATGGTACTTCTTGCCCCCACTCTACACAGTATGTCCAAAATGTTAAAAACATTTGTGAACAGTTTGCCAAAGAATAGAATGCCATATTCAATCCAGAGAAGTCCAAACATTTGTGCCATAAAGATAGTGAACAATGTGGGAGTTTGTGTCTTCATAATATCCCTATATGCGAAGTAACTCAGTGTGATAATCCGGGAAATGTTATTGGTTTGCACGCAGAACATGAGCACGTAAAGAAACCTTTCAAAGTTTCAATCGGAAGTGAACATAGACCTTCTTTAGTATTGTTAAACCATACTGCACATCCATGAGAAATGGAAGGTGAGATGACACTTTTCCATAGTGTGTCTCCAAATTCAACTCTATTTAAATTTTCGTGTGAAGAAAGAATACTAGAAAAGTAGTTACTTAATTTTACCGATTTGCTTTTCAAATATGTATTAATATGGTCAGAATCACTTAGTGTCCGTGAGAAAACGATTCCAAGATACTTATAGGAGTTGCACTCGACCAAGAAAGAGTCTCCTAACCTCCATCTTTTTTCTGCATTCAGCCGCTTACCTATTACCATTAGGTTGGATTTGTTGCAATTAAAATTCATTCCCCATTTTGTGACAAACTGGTCCGCAACATTTAACATTTATATCAGACACTCTTCGCTGTCAGCAAGCAGGCATATACCATCTGCATAGATGAGAGACGGAATACGCGATGAGTTAAATGGTATTCCCAATTTTTGTTCATTGAGAGAGTCCACCAGATGTGAAATACCTAGTGAAAAGAGCGTCGGTGACAGAATGCAACCTTGCTTCACACCTTGGCTTACTTCATACCATGAACTTTCGTAGGGACCAAATATCACTTTATTAGTTACTTTACTATATAAATTTGTTACTAGTCTCCATGCCTTCCCCTGTATTCCTTTTTTTCCATAATTGTAAATATAGTAAATTTCTATTAATCGTATCGAAGGCTTTCGAAATATTCGGGAATCCTAGCCATGTCTTTAGCTTTTGCTGTTTACGTAAAGTGCATAAGCCCTTTAAAGTGAAGAACTGGTCCTCTACCCGACGCTGTTTCCTGTAAGCTCCACGCAGCTCTCCAAGTGCCCCATTGCTCTCAATAAAACACATCATTTGCCTTTCAATCACAGAAGTGAATAACTTGTCCACATTAGACGTTAAGGTTATTCCCCGATAATTGTTTAAATTTTCTTTGCTACCTTCTTTATGAAGAGGCCTCACCAAACCTTGATGCCATTGGTCAGGGAAGCACTCAACTAACTTACAATAATTAAATAGATCAACCAGTGAGTGTATTAGGGTAAGGCCACCATACTTCAGGAATTCATTCGGGATATTATAAATGCCGCATGCATTCTCATGGCGCAATTTGGTAAAGTGTTTCCTAAAACAGGACACAAACTAGTCAAAACATATTGTATGGCGCTAAACAGATGCCAGTCGTGGGACTTCTCACTTAAAGAGGTTGATTTGTTTTACACAGCCTGAAGAAAAGCTGAACACTTTATCTGGAGAATACCATATACCAACCATAGTAACTTACTCCCACTTACTAGGTCGTTTGGATTTTACATTTTCCCGAAACCATACTACTGCACGGTTGTGACCTTACAAATATTGACCCCTCCCCCCAAGCAAAGGTCAAGACCTTTAAAATACAGTGGAGTCTCCAATTAAGCCCACATCCAAAAAGAGACCATTTCTATACAAAGACCCGCCAATTTACAGACGTATTTTTGCTTATCTTAATAAAATTATATCCTCCAATAAGACCGCTCCCTACGAGGACCATATTTTTCAGTCCCTTAGGTGGTCTTAATGAGATTCTACTGTATATGTTACAGTATCAGGGCCACAAGTTCCATCGGTGCACGCAGTAGTTTCTGAGATTCCGTGCTTGCGCTTATGTTTATTTTTCGAGGCAAAACAACCTTGTTTTTCCTTCAGACGGCCATTTGAGCTTCACCTCCAAACTTGTGGAGTGTTTCATCAGATAAATTGAGTCAAGCTATCAAATGCAGTTTAGCACAGCTCAAATAGGTTGGTAAATTCCAAGTTAAGGTCAAGAAAGTATTCTTATATGAGGTCACGGTCAAGACAATGTAGTTCAAGGTCATACATCAACTATCAATTTGCAAATTCAATGGTAATCATTGTCTCGTACAGGGAAAACACAGGTGGTCTTTTTGTGCATGAGGATCCCGGCTGCGCTCCTGAATCAAATTTTGCCACAAAAATCCCGTATGACTTTGACCTTCAACTCTGAGAAACATTGCCCGTATGAAATTTGCTCTCGGGGTACAAAAAAAAAAGGCTTTCCGCAGGTGGTCTGTTTGTCCAGACCGGATCATAAACTTTTACTTCCCGGTATAAAAACACGTGATAGCTTCCGCAAAAGGTCGGTCAAGGTCTTCCATGAGCTATGAGGTAAAGAGTTCCAATGATCCTTTATTTGAGTGCAATAAACCGTTGTATGACAAGACTGAGGTTGAGTCAGATTTGCTGATTACGTTTCATTCTGAGAAGAGTTTATAATTATTGATTAAAAGAATACAAAACTTTAAAAATATTGAGTTTAAGGAAAAGAAAATAAATGTTATTTACAAATATTTTCATTATGGTTACACTAGGATTTTATGGTTATAAATTACGCAAAATATATGGCACAATTGCTGATTTCGTGCCCATTTTATTTATAGACTTGGTTGGTAGCAAAATTCAGCAAATCCATTGCTATTTATGTTTATCCTCTTTTGATCGTTCCATTGATTTCAGCGATACTACCATATAAGAACTTAATAGTAAGTGAGTACACTGACAACACACCGGAACGAGACACATGTATTCATCAAAAATGATATGAAAATTAGTGCAACTGCTTGAACGACCAAGGGCTCCTAGGAGATTGCTTTTTCCTACAATCAACGCAAAGGACAGTTCAGTGAAAAAAATAAACATTAATTCTGGCTTCTGGGCTCTTAACCGTAATAAAAAACACATTTAAAAACATCAAATTTGGGGGGTATTTTGTACATGCTCTCCAGGTAATTCTTTTACTGGTATGTGTTACATGCATATCGGTAGCCTGAAATTATATCATAAAATTTAACGATACCGATATGCATGTAACATATGGGCTCGCGCTAGCCATTCGCCAATTCCGCACTGGCGAAAAAATAGTTGATCTGGCAAAAGAAAGTTCGAATAAGTTCGCCAATTTGGCGAAGATAAAATTTTCCAGGACTTGTTTTGTTCTGGGATATTCTGGTAAAAAAAACGGACGTGCATTATCGAAATAACGGAAAGAAAACTTTATTGAACTTCAAAGTGGACTTCAGAGAATAGGAAAATACATTCAGAGACATATAATATTACGTCTATTTGCTTTGCTTATGCATAAATGAATCGATGTTCTTCTCTGTCAATCTCAAAATGGCGTTTTGACTCGGCACGCGTTAACAAGCTGTCCAAAATACATACTTGATCAAGGTCATATCGTGACTTCCAGCTCCCACTTTCGGTCTTCATATTATAGGATTCCTTGTCAAAACATTGTATTTATCCACTAATGACCACAGACAGAGTTGTCATGATTCATAAATCCTTTGTAGTGAAGAAATTCATGGAAATAAAGAAGTGAAAAATTCGCGGGTGCCATGCTCTTTTTGATTGACCTGGACATTGCCACATGTGTAGTAGTCCTGCCATCTATTGACGAAAATGAAAAACGCTTGTGCTCCTTCAGCTATGGGCAGCAAATTTGGTACATGTATTTTTATCTTTTACAGATTTTTAATTAACAAGCATTTAATTGCTTGTTTTTGTTTTTGTTTTTTTTGTTTTTTGTTTTTGTTTTTTTTTTAATCAGAAGTTTGATACTTGAAGTTTATTTTTGTTAACATTGACTTAAAGGAAGTGATAATATTGATTCAAGCAGCCAAGATTTTTAAAACTGTATGATATCTGCAGATTCTTATAGATATTAGGCCTACCCATTGACAGGCCTGTTTAATGGTTTAGTAAGCCTACACAGAATTTTGTCTGTTGTCAAGGTGAACATAATGCAATATACACATATTTTCTTACTTTTTATATCTAATGTTTTAACTTAGTTCATCTTTTAATAACTCTTTACTACAAGCATTATTTACCACTGTCAACTCCAGTTATTTAAAAAAAAAAGAGAAAAGGAAAGACAAAGAAAAGAAAAAACTATTCTGGAATGAGCTGATATGTTTCTTCCAAAAGAAAATTATTAAAAGTTATCTTGAAAATTAATGTTTCCTTTTAATATTTTATCTCTAAATTTAGCTATGATAAATATACCAGCAGTGATTTAAATATCTTTCTGTTGATTTAATTACTGATGAGAATCAAAGTATCATAACCATTATCTGAACAAATTCTCATAAAATTGGCTCAAAAAGTGCATTTTTTTAAAACTAGGATTATAAATTAAAATCATAATATAATTAAGTTCTGACATGTCTTGGTCACTAACCTTATCATATGTCCAAGTTTCAAAACTTAAAACTTTATTTTTGAAAAAAAATGTAAATGAAGAAAAGAAAAGAAAATTTACTTTGTAAGTATGTATGGTTGTGTGTTTGACAAAAAAAATTTCAGGTCTTTTAGGAGGGCGGGCTGGGGGGTGCGTTTTGACTTTAAATGTGTCGGATTTATTGGACTAAAATGTGGCTAAAGAAGATTCCATTTGGCTAAAAGAAATTTGTAGTTTTAGCCAAATTGGCTTAGGGGTAAAAATTCCTAGCGCTAGCCCAGATATGTATCTATGTTTTTCTTCATTTCATCTTCATGAACTCATTTCCCCGACTCCGGGGTTTTTAGTAAAATTACATTATCATTATTATTATTATTATTATTATTATTATTATTATTATTATTATTATTATTATTATTATTATTATTATTATTATTATTATTATAACAGCTATGCATTAAAATCGTTATGTAATTTTCACCATATATGCAGGTATGACATTAATGCACTATTCATTTAAAAGATATTACGCTAATAACACCTCTATTAACAAAATATTTCAATGTTAATAGCCATATAAAGGGGGGGGGTTATATAATGGGCCAGTTGTAAACGAAATGAGAAAGAAATTCTAAAGCTAAATTTAAAAGTGCCTGAAGAATAGGCCTATTTGAAATAACACATTTTCCGGCTACATAGTCAAACATGCCTTATGGAAAAAAGTCCCAGAGTGTCGAACAGATCCCAAATGTTTGGACCACATTATAAACTTGAATGTAAAATGAAAGAATCAGACATTGCAGTACGACGAGGTGAGTCGAGAAAACTTCATAAATCTTTCATTTGGTACCCAGACCAGTTCTGAGGTACCGTTGTTCCAGTCCGCAGCAAAGCGTAAAAATAAGTTCCCGCTTTGAGGTTCCCCGCCAGAGTTTGACCCTCCGCCCCCGTCTCCTCGAACCCACCCCACTGGCCCCATAGCCAATATAAGGGCTGTTCCATAAATCATCACAGTCAAAATGCGAAGACATCTTTGTCGTCAACGGGGTGTAAGCTTATTGTCCTGCGGATGGTGATCCAATTGAGAACGAAAGAAAGAAAGAAAGAAAGAAAGAAAGAAAGAAAGAAAGAAAGAAAGAAAGAAAGAAAGAAAGAAAGAAAGAAAAGTGGGAAAGGAAACAAATCGTCCCACTGACGGAGATTAAAATGAACGTTTATGTCCTCGTGGTGGGGGTAATTTCACACCAAAAAATACACACGTATTTAGCGGCCGTCTGAGAGTTTAGCGACAACTTATTTAATGAATAAAGGAGTTTTCCACTTTTTTCTCTGCTTTCTCCATTGTCCGTCTTAATCAAATGCGTGCTGTAATGCACCGTGGCAGTGACACTCATAGTCGATATATGAACTACGAATTTGGTAATCAACTGCAACCCCCCTCTTAAACCTAGATATATGAAAATTGTCAAACTTCTGATAAAATGATTTTGCAATACAAACTAGAACAATCCCGCTTGCATAGTCATTGATAAATCTGCTTAGTCTCTACATTTATGACAGTACAGAGGCCAGTAAGTTATGGTGGAGCATCTCACTTAACCCGTTTTGTTTTTGAGAACTCAAGGTTCCATTTAGGGCCATTAAAAATACATATACATTTATTAGTTGTATTTGTGTCTTTTTGCCCAGAACCACTTCCAAGTAGTCAATACCCTATTCCGCAGTCCGAACTCTTTACTCTCTCCATAAGCTAACCTGTCCCTGTCTAACCTATATACATATGGAATTACTATTGTCCATATTGCACACGGTCCTCTGTAAAATTTTGACATAGGCTGTATCAGCCCAAATAAATTAAAGGGTCTTCAGCGGGTAACTACTCAACATGTTTCGGAGCCTTTTACCCGTACATGTCTCTCTGAGTAGCGGCTCCTTGTCTAAGCTTAACATTCAGCAAAAACAACCCACATAATAAAGAATAAATATGAACGTGGCAAATGATGAATTAGCTAAATGCGTGAAGTTTTGCTTATAAATGCAGAGCTTCATTATGAAAGAAGAATACCTGTCAAACAAACCATAATTACTAAATTTGTATAGTACAGGTTCAGATAAGAACAATTTGACTTACCCCTGAACCAATATGTACCCTTTCTAGCTGGACAGCTTATCCTAGGTAAACCACCCGCCAGTGTATAACTGAAGTGGAAACAAGCTGGGGCCTTATATTCAGTCCCAGTGATAGTAAAATAAACAGTTGCAGTGTTTATTTATCAATGGCCTGCCTGGAGTTTTGAAATATGACAGTAAAAGTGCATATCCAGATGATTATAGATCATTCTGTGTCATCACACGACTGGTGTTTCTAACGGAAAGCCTTAGATAATGTATACACTTGATGTCGCCTCCAGAAGTCGTTGAAGTTCATCAGTTCAAAGTACCTCGCCCTGTCTGCCCAAGACAAAGGAGGTGATCCAATCTAATGATACGGTTGATTGTAAAATCTTGAACAGGGCCTATAAGTTAATTTCATGAAACGTGTTGAGAATATGATTTTGAACAAAATCGTGCAAAGCATGAAGTCTGATCAAGGGGATCTTGAAGAAGTCTCAACCATTTCATAATCTCATCTATCCTTTACGAGATGTTGACTCGACTACTGTCCACGTTTTTGCCCCAAAATGGCAACAAACATTGGACAGCTTTGAACATGTTCAAGAATTTTTTGTCTTATATTTATGTTTCAAATATGCTTAATGAACCACGATGTTGCTACGTGGCGGCTTGTAAATTAGTCTACGTTCCGAATTTCTCCATGCGACGGAATGTTCTTGATAGTATAGTTTTTCAGGATTTCATTGCATATGTTGACGTTGATTTCTTGTATAACCCTAGTTTTCCACACATACTATCACTAAAAGCGCCAGTTCCATTAATTAAAGTGTGCGTGTCAACACACACTTTTCTGTTTTTCCTAAAATTCTCCATTTCTTTCTTTCTTTTTTACCAGCAAATTTGTCCGACGCTTTTCTCTGACACTATTATACATAAAAAAACTCCAAAATTGGCATGATTGTACCTCCATACAAGGAGTTTGGCCTTTTTATGCAGAGGACTGAGGATGTTTAAAAGTATGCGAATTAGGGGCATTTGAAATTTTAAATCTTGAATGTTTTCAAAAGTATAAAAGATAGAGACGCCATCCCAACTTCTACTAGGGGGTTATTAACCATTGCGCATCTAATGAATTTAAAAGGAAAGTTTCAGCAATTTAAATTATGCTAATTAGCAGCATTTCAAACTTTCAAGCTTGAATATCTCTTAGAAACTTTTATAGATGGAGATGCCATTTCAACTTCTACTGGGGGGTGATTGACCGTTGCGCATGTAATGAATCTTAAACAAAATTTGTAGCAATTTAAATTATGCTAATTAGCAGTATTCAGGAATTTCAATCTTGAATATCTTAAACACTATAAAAGAGACATGTCATTCCAACTTCTACTAGGGGATTGTTGATCATTGCACACCTAATGAATTTAAAATAAAAGATGCAGCAATTAAATTATTCTAAGTAACACCATTAGAAATTTTAAATCTTGAATAACTTCAAAGCTATAATAGATAGATGGCATTCCAGCTTCTACTCCTATGTTATGGACTAGTTGTACATTGTCGTACCAATAAGCTTTGACGACACACATTATGATTTGCTATGCAGCAAATCATCTTTTCTAGTTCAATGTTCGTCTTGACTATTCTTTCTGCATTGTTTTGGCGCCACTCTCGCTTTGTCGCCCACACGACGTACTACCATGAAACGGAACAGGCTTGGGATGTTATTCTCAGCTTTGTACATTATACCAAGGAGGGTAGAGAGTCTCTCTACCCTCCTTGATTATACATAGATACATCATTAACTCAATTGACGGTTTATTTTGCGGGCACGTTCTGCGCTATTGCTTTGCTATCCCCAATGAAGTGAACTTTATCAGCTGCATCACAATTACATTTGCAATGTTTTGCTGTACATACAGAGACACAATACAAGCACAAATAAACAAAACATCAAACACAAATATTCAATGCCACAGTCAAAACTTGCATCTTGACAAGTAACATAAGGCGTAAAGAATTATCAGTTTAAAAAAAACTAAAATGCTCCCCTTTTGTCAACAACGGCCGAGAAAAAAGTCATCACAGAAACAATTTTATCACTATCGTCTAAATTCATTACAAATTAAAATTTATCTGTGTCAACTAAATCAGATAAGGAAAGGAAAATGTCATCTATGGTGCTATATAAACTTTGACGTTCAGGATCGTAATTTTTGCATGTTGTTATTAAGTGCATCTCATCTTCTATTTCATTGCAATTTTCACACAGTCTTTCTTCTAAAGGGATCGTGTGGGGTCTTTTATGCCTACCAGTTTGAATCTTTGAATTATGGGCGCTTATTCTAAATCGAGTGATTTTTTTCTGTAATGAAAGGTCCTTAATTAATAGTAGATATTTCTCCATTTCAAAGTTTCTTTTAAATTTTGTATAAGTTCTTAATTTTTTGTCTTCTCCGCAATTATTTTCCATAGATTTCGCCCACTGAATTTTGAATCTTCGTTTTAATCTTTTGTCCAAAACTTTTAAAGGAAATTCCTCAGTTCTAGAGCCGCTATTCTCCCACATTCTGTTGAAACCAAACATCTGGAATACATATCTTAATGACAATATCCATTTAAATTTTCCCGTTTCAATATTATGAACTTACAAAGGAAGCAGTCATAAAGCAATGTATCGGGTATCATGTGCACAATTCACAACCAATTCTTACACATTTTTGGATATATTCTAAGTGCCATGGGATCTTCACCTAATTCACTTAGTACTGCTATATTCGTAGCTTTCTTGTCCACACCCAAACAGAAAAGCAGGGAACTTGGATGGACTTTCTCGAAAGATGAATTTAGAGAGCTGCCAATTTCGTTATCTGCTATGTATTTATCCAATGGTAACTCATAATTATGGTCCCCAAATTTCACAGGCATATGTAAGAATCGGTGTTATCAGTTTATGAAACAAACTCAACAGAATAGGTAAATTTATGTTAGAATTAATAAATAATCGCTAAAGTCTGTATAAGGATCGCAATGCTTTATCACTAAGTGCTTTTAATAGCTTTAGAAAAAGAACCATCGGTTTTAATTTCTGTTCCTAAATAACAATAATCATGTACAATTTCCAAAAGGTCGTTTCCTGAATAAAAGTTTCTTTTTAACTTTCTACCAGTCTTGTTAAAGATCATTACTTTTGATGTCTGTACATTCACTGTCAGATTCCATGTCATACAGTATTTGTTGAGTTTGTTCAGGCTATTTTGTAGACCACTTTCACTTTCAGATAAGATAATTAAATCGTCTGCATATAACAGACAATTTATACTTTTGTTATATAACTGTACCGGCCAGCAGTCGGGAGTAAAGATATCTGGTAAATCATTGATATATATGTTGAAGAGGGTGATGCTCAGGGTACACTCTTGTCTAAGCCCCATGTTATGAGTGACAAAAATATAATACAGTTAAACCTGTCTCAAGGGACCACCCAAGGGATCTGTGACAAATGGTCTTTTATGACAGGTGGCCCCTTAAGGAAGGTAAAATGAAACTAAAGTATGCAAGTGGAGGATGTTGAAACTGATCCTTTAGCACAGGTGGTCCCTAAGCAGAGGAGGGCTCATAGGCAGGTTCCACTGTAAATTGTAAAGAGAAGGCCACATGTATACCATGTGTATGTTAAATCCAAATACGCACGTTTATCTGCCTTGAGGCATATGGAGGAGTTTTTTTTCTTACGGGTTCGGCTTTTCTACGACTGAGTGGACTTTCAGTCATGTGCGGAAAATATTACCACACATTTTCAGAGATATGTGATGCGCATTTATGGGCAGCAGGGTTATCATACTGTCTTTCTCTCGTGACCATATATGGAAATGAATGTAGGGATATACTTCCTATTTCAGGAATATCCGTTGGTGCTACCGTGACATCAACTGTGCTCAGTAGTCAAGCGATGCCTTCAGAAATTCCTTCCATCTTGAACAGTACTACAGTTGTCCCTCCCATCTTGAACAGTACTGCAGTAGCAACTGTGGACTCTGAGGTGGCCGCACTTCAGTGTGGCGTTGCCTTTTGTCCGCCGACAGACCTGCCAGACTTTGTGGCACTAGCCACGAATATAACGAACAATGTCACGGAATCCAGTATTCCTATCGTGGATCCAGTGAGGGTAAGTTATGACTTGCATGTATGAAGATTGATGCCTCTGAAAATAGGTAATTAATACTTTCTCGGCCAAACCAGTTCCCAGCAACCGGTAACTTGGTCGTCTGCTCCACCCATTTTTCTACTGTTCCTCAGCGCACCCTGGCGATAAGCTGAGGATGCGCCAAGAAAGGCTGTTGACTCAATACAACCACGTGACCCTTTAGGGGTCAACTTCTTTTTTCTGAATTGATCATAAATATGTTGACTGCATGCATCATGTGTTTTATCTCGAATGTTGTCATATATTGAAAATATATGAAACACCGTTACCTTGACTGCTTGTGTAGATTCATGAAGGTGGGAATAAAAATCACGATAAAAAGTAATAAAATGCAGCAAAAATATCTATATCCTTTAAAAAAAAAAATGAATATAAAATACAAGAATTTTTTGACAAATCCACCCCCCCCCCCCCCCAACTTGACGCGTTGTCTCAGTTGTTTATCATTCGTTGCCATTTTGTCCAGTAGATGTCTCTTCATAACGGTCACTCGTTACTTCTACTGGGAAATCATATTTTGACTTTTCAGATGTATATACTTGTAAGCATCCATCTAGGGTTTACCCTCGTAGGATTTATCATTGTGCTTCTGTTCATGGACCCACTGCAAAAAGACAGCACGGGACAGACAGCTTGGCAGGTGACGGTGCGCAGTTTGTCTGCCACCGCGAGGCAGCTGAAGCGTAAACGCATGATGCTCTTGACGCCTTTGAACCTGTACGCAGGACTGACGCAGACGTTTGCTTTGGCAGACCTAACCCAGGTAATGAGCCAGTCAGTTTTTTTTTGTGAAGAGTTTTTGCACAGCACTAGTTTGTCTGGGACCGGTGAATAGAATATTCAATAACTTTTTTTTTCAATTTGAAAAGGAGAACCCGTTGCCAAAAAAGCCAAAGCACGCCATAATGTCCTCAGCATACCATGAGGAGAAATTCATTGTGCATTGTTTGTCCAAATAATGATTGAAATATGGTCGCAGAATAATTAATTCTGTGGAGAAAGAATATCAACGCCCAGTCACGGCTGCTATGGAGGCAACCACACAAACTTTGCAGGTACAATTTTAAAGACGATTATAATTTTCAGAGCAATTCTCGGGGTGTTATTTTATCTTCACACAAATCCGCTGAAACAAAATGAAAACAAGCACCTTAAATGGTGGTATCTGTAAATAAACGTTGACTTTTTTTTAGACAATACTTAAAGGGCTTCTGACTAATTCTTTGTCGGGTTAAGCATCAGGCAGATAATGTGACTTATTTATAAAGGACCTAACACGGCTTACGTAATCGTGTGGTTCACGTGAAGGAAATGAAAACAGTTTCCACAAAAGAAACGAATAATTGGTTTGAAAGAATTAAAAATAGGCAAGAGAAATGAATGACCGATGCGTGTAAATATTTACCGTGTATGCCTCCAAGGCAGACCCAAGCTGCGTATTTTGTCTACTCCGCAAGTGTGGTAACACGGAACTTGGTCTGCTTTGCAGGCAAGTATATATATATATATATATATATATATATATATATATATATATATATATATATATATATACATATATATATATATATATATATCATTATTGTTTTAATTATTTCAGAGGTACATTTATTTTTGACTGAGTCAACAGCTTTCCTTTGCGCGTTGTGGGTGCAATAAGCGCGCCGAGTAAAGCTGTTGACCCGGACTATTACATATTCTAGGTAACTATATATATGCAGGTACTTTAATGAAAGGTGTTTTTTGCAAAGAACACGAATCTACATGTACCATCTTGATTATAATTTGTTATAGGTAGTTCGACTTTAGTCGCAGTTGGTACTTAATGAGTTAAGAAAAATATAAAGTGTACAGTAAGAGATACACGTGAAAGGTAGTGTTGAATGTAAATGCCGACAAAATTTATTTACACTGGAGTCAAGCAAAGCTACGAAAGCGAGAAACATAGAATGTGTGAAACAGAGTACTGGCTCCTGGAAACAGTGACATTACGGTATATGCATTGCTGTAATATGAGTATCTGCTTACGGCAAAGCCTTATGGCGGCTATAACACTGTCGAAGTGTAGACTGCAAGTATGAGGTCCCAAATTGACATTTTTATGCGTATTCAGATAAATACACATCCACAAAACTCAATATTGTGAAGAAATAATTATGCATTCCCATTTAATTGTTGTTAATCTTGAACAAACTTTTGCAGCTGAAGTAAAACATTTTGATGCAGATTTAAGCCATAATCCAAGTTTACCATGAGAGCTTTGGAGTATCTAAATGCGACATTTTTAAAAGTACAAATTACAATGGGAATACAAAACACCAGCCGTGCACCTAGAAAAAGGAGCCCGCAACTGGGTATACACCTGATTTTGGTTTGTTTAATATTTGCCTCTTTACCTACATCATACGAGACATGTACATTTCCACACCATTCCCGACACAGTCGCAGAGAATCCGAGACATTCTTTTGATAACAATGTTAATAGGATGTATTCATAGTTAAATCCGGTCCTACTCTAACACCTATTGAGCCAAAGAAGGAGCCACCTGCATCAGGGCAGATCCATGTATTTAGCATGGTCAAAAGTAGTTTATCGATAAAATAAACACCACGAACATAGAATAAACTTAAGAAAATATTTTAACATATATTTGGATGCCTAAATTGATTAGAAATGAGCTCCCTTTTGGTTGAAAATGTGTTATTTATGGATGTTTATGTAATATATAATACAAATCTGCCCTGATCAAGGTGGAAGCATCAGTCTGTTGGCCCGGCAACACAGGAAGTGAGCAGGATCGCAGTTAAAAATGAATGTCTCCTATTGCAGAGCTGCTCTGGTCTCCTCAGTTGCTTGGCGACGGAACTATGCCTCCGCCATGATGAGGGCGCTTGTACCAGTTATGCTACTAACCATCCAGAAATGACGCTTCCCCTACCATGTGTATCATCGTAGCATCTTGTGTGTTTTAAAACTGCAAATGACTTCTTAAGCTTATTTGCTAAATCACTTTTTTTTTCATCACAGACGCTCATTTGGCCATGCTTACTAAACGAATCTGCCCTCCTCCCTGTTAAGTTTTTTGCCGAAGCCCAGGTGGCAACACCGGATCCTCGTCAATATGAACACCTCCTATCAGCACCCCTGCCGATTACTCATGCTTGAGACAAAACAAAATTATATTGAAATATCAAATCCTAAAGTCTGTCTTGTAAGCACTCTTAAAGGAAGATCATAACTGAATATTGTAATATCCTTATTTCAGGCATACTTCGCTTGTACGCTGGGCCCTATGATGATCGGCTATGCTGCCATTGTGTACGGTGTAGTGGCCTGTTTGGTGTCTGTCACTCTCGGATTCCTTACAACATGTTGTGGAAGACCTGCCATCTTTTCAATCAGTACGTACAATTCCTGTACTTTTGAATAACTATTCATGGACATTACGCATCATCATACTGTGTTGTAACCATTAACGGATATTTACGCACCATTTTGCGTCACCACCAATTCATAGCCATTTACACAATTCCCGGCAAGCCTTGCGGGATATCCCACCACATCACGAATCCTCAGACTTACAGGGCCGTAGCCTTGGGGTCCGATAGGTCAGACTGGTAGGACCAACATTTAGGTCTAGTATCACCAAAACTATGTTAATATACAGAAATTTGCTTAGAATTTTGAAATTTCTGAATCTGGCCTCACCAACTTTAAATTGAAGGCCACAACACTGATAAAATAACATTTTTAGCCATTGATTATAGCTGTACTAGCCTGGAAAGCCGGGGAATACAAACTGGAAGATACAGTGGTCCACACCTCCCAGCATTCAGTGACGTAATATATTCCTCTTAGAGCTTACTCGCAAGGGCCATTTCAGGGTGACTACAACATGCTCCAGGATCGTATAAACCCTATCCGACCACTTTTAAAGACTACTGGACTGTATTAATATCTTTGTGCTATTCCCTTGTCTTTGATTATGCTTATTAATCCAATAAAGATAGTAAAATTTCCCCGTTAGAGGTCATTTGGTTGCTATGAGACAACTGGCACGTAATTAAAATGCGTGATTCAGTTGCATTCTGTGTATAATTTCGTTGAGAGTCTGCCTCGTATTTTTCTCCGTTTGCAGGCTGCATGCTAGCACTGTCAAGACAAGTCAGCTGAGCCCGGCATGTGCGCGTAACCCTCTTGCTTACTTTAAAAATATGTCTAACATGTCATGAAATCCTTATTTATCCAAAACAAAAGTAAACATATACATTATTAACACCCACGCATGGGCAAGTCATTTTTGTACCACAGTACACCAGATATACTTTATACATCTTCTATTTTTATTTCTTGCAGTACATGTCATTCGTCTTGGCACCTTGATATTCCTCCTTATCTGGGAGCCCCAGGCTCACCAAATGAGCCTTATATTTCTTCTATCCGCTTTATGGGCCTTTGGTGACGGTGGATATATGTCACAAATAAATGGTATCTACACTTGTTTGTTTTTCTTTTGCACCTTTTCTTTGAAGCTTGCTTTTGTGAAAATATTAGAAAGTCGATGCTTGTTCCCTATCAAAGGTGTTCAGTGGCAATGTAAGTTAAGTTTAGCAAGTAAAGCTCGGTATTAAATAATTAATGAATGAATGAATGAATTAATTAATTAATTAATTAATTTATTTATTTATTTTTTATTATTTATTCACTTATTTATTTATTTATTTATTTATTTATTTATTTATTTATTTATTTATTTATTTATTTATTCATTCATTCATTCATTTATTTATTTATGAATATGTTTACCGTGGGAAACACTTTCAGAGCATAGCTCTGTTCTTCCATGGGGCCCAGCATACATCTAGATAAAAACAATAAAATACACAATACTACAAGATAAAAAAAGAGTAAGATATAAATAAATGCTATTGAATGAACCGAAACAAAAGTAATCTCTTGTAACGTACTTTAAAATCAAATACACTTTGGTTTTCCTTTAAAACGTCCGGGAAGCTGTTCCACTGTGGTACGAACTGAAGTTCCATTGTAAGCCGCTCACAGTAGCTGTCATATGATTGTCAATTGCGGTCTTTGGGTATTGTCAACTGCTTTGTACAGGCAATTTTTAACACTGGAAAATCTTTTATATAGCTGGGTACTTTTTCTATGTAAAGAACGTTACGTCGCATTCCTTTCGTATTTGATTCAACAATTACTCCATGTTGTTTAATCGGACACATATAAAATTTTAATGAAAAAAAACCCATTACGTAGCATTAATTTCGTGTTTGATTCAGGACTGATTCCATGTTGTTTTATCGGACACATGTAAAATTCTTTAAACACTGGTGGTGGCTAAAGTTTAATGTTACAAATCGCACAGGAACATTTCATTTATTTCATGAATCTCGCTGCAAAGTTTTTTTGACAAATTCGATGTCACGAGAATGTGGCATGAAATGTCGTCAAAAATTTATACATGAATAAATAAAAAGGAAAAAATTCACATTCGTCAAGTCTTTCTGTGGGCTTAATATGAACGAAGACGAATATGAGCTCAAAAAAAAACAAACAAAAAAAACCAACAGAAAAATGGGATAACGGTGAAATGAACCCGTTGCAATAACTTTTTACTGTTATTCACAAGCTTAGATCTGTACAGGACTTAAATCTTTGACCCGTATGCGACTGTGTTAACAGCTACAATATTCCAGCTGCATATTCCTCTTCCAGCTATGTTCGGTGTTCTTTTCTACGACAACACAGAGGGCGCATTTTCGGCTTACCGCTTTTATGAGGCGCTAGGCATGGTCATTGGATATGCCTACAACAGCATGCTGTGCATTGAACACAAACTGTATGTCATGTTAGGACTATTCACGGCGGGAGTGATACTCTATTACGTAACAGAGTGGCGGCAGACCAAGTATAAGAAAGAGGAAGAAGCGAAAGAAGCAAAAGGAGAAAGAAGAAAAAGCACTTTAATTGTAGATACCTATGTTACCGCCGTTTGACGTATCTATTGAAAAAATTATAACTAGTTGCAAGTGTAGCTTTTTCGTCCTGCATGTTCATTTTTCATGAAGGTCCATTTATTTTCACCTTTATTTACAAGCACGTTTGAACATCAACAAACACACTGTACTGAACTTGCCTTTCATCTGGATTATGATTGTCAATTTGGTAATTTATTATTTGGGTGATTGGAAAATTTTCTAGGCGCATGGTTGTGCTGCATTTCCGGTCTTTATGGACAAAAAAATTTCTATAATATATATAGGTACCTTTCTGTGCAGTTAGACTGCACCAACATTTGGCATGTGAGATAAAACTTGCAAAGCTCGTATTTGTTATAATTTTTTTCTTTTTTGTAATCTTAGGAATTTTTATTGACATGAAACCTGTTGTATGAGCAGTAATTCCTAAATGCACGGAAACAATGTTCATTATTGCAACTTAGGCAATACAATATGTAAATATTTGATTAAAAGGTATCATTATGATATAATGTAGCATATGTGTCGTGATACATGAGAAAAAATGTTGGCAAATCAAAGCTGACTCGAGCTGACTCCACAGCAACGTGTCATGTTGTGTGCCCTGTGTGCGTAAAACAGCAGACCGATCGGACCAATAATTGAGAAAGATGGTTTATAGTAGAGCAGCAAGGTGGCAAAAAGAGCGTTGGTTTTCCAGTAGGAGAGGCCGGCAAATGAACAGCTGTCATCATATATGGAATTAGTCCTTAGGGTCTGGAGATCATGAAACCGCGTAATGACATCTTTCAATGTTAGTGTGTTTCACACAGGAAGCAATTTCCTAAGATGGCTACCAATATAATATTGGTTGACATAGTCAGAAAGAACGGTCGCAGGATAGCAAATTTGGCATCTTTTAATAGGATTTTGGACAAAACGAATCTAATGAATATTTTTAAAGCCAATTTTGAAGAAATATTTTACCATTCAAGATTATGATTGGTAAAATTATCTTTTTAATCCCCAAAAATGGTCATGAAAATGCCTACTGTCATATTGTTTATTCGTACCAAACATATATTTGGGGAAATAACAAGCGTCATTTTATATAAAATTAATCTCTAGGGTCTGGAAATTCTAAACCCACATGGTGACTTTTTCTAAAGTTAGTGCGTTTCACAAAAGAAGCCATTTGCAAGATGGCTTTCTGTAAAGCAACAATTGGTATAAATGAAAAATGATAGGTCGAAGGACATCGGTGATTAATATTGACAAAAATGATAACACTGAGATGTCATCATGCGTGATATTAACCCCTGGGTTCTTCAAATCATGAAACCACGTGATCATATGTTTCAATGTTGGTGCATGCCCCCACAGGAAGCCATTTCCAAAATTGCATTCCAAACAACTATTAATTGGCATAATGTCAAAAGGAAGGGTCTCAAGAGAACAAATATTTTTCCACACATTTCTGGGGAATATGAATCTAAAATGATACATTTTGAAGTTGGCTAGGTGATATTTTTTATGATTCAAAATTATGGATGATAATATTATCTGTATCACCCATCAATTTATTCCAGGTAGCGACAGTTTGTCTATTTTATATTTATGCCAAATATTTTGTTTTGCAGAATACCAGAAATTACTATATATATTATGAAATAAATCTTTAGGGTATGGAATTCCCGAAATGATGTGATGAACATGTTTTCATGTTAGTTTTTTTTTATTATTATTATTATTTACAAAAGAAGCAATTTGTCAAGCAAGATTGAGGCCAATACACATATAACTGATGGGATGAGGTGGAGTAATTGGACTGACTCTGAAAGGCCCAGCTCTGCTCAGATGGTTTCTCAGTAGGCCAATCACAGCACAATTTTCCCAAAAACTTCTAGATCTTGTTGTTAAGAGCAAACTTTAAGACAAAGGCCCTGACTGCTACCTTGGTCCCAAATCGACTGCAGCAAAATGTTGGTCTCTTGACGTCCAAAGGTTGAATAAAATGTTTCAGGAGTCCTATATTGACCCATTTGATGTATCAGATCCACCAGTGCAGTTACTACATGTTGTCACAGGAGCAGCTGCAACCTCTGAAGTAGCAAGTAGTCTTGTGAATGCTTTGGAAAAGGGCTCTGCCATGGCAGAGAAGTTTGTAGATGAATGTGTATTGCAAAAGGCAGAAAAGGTGGCAGCTACAAAATTTGTGGATTATCTGTATGGTAAAGCAGAGTGTCAGTCTCTCGCACTCAGATGTGAAAAAGCAGGTAGCAAAAGTGTACCTGCAAAGAAACTCCCACCGACAGAGAATAGCTTTGAGCTGCACCTGCTCCGCTCTATGTACCAAATGAAAATATGGCATGAAGCCATCATACCAATGCAGGAATGCTTGGAGCCCACAGATTTCGGTATGAGAAGATGACAGATGGGACACGTGTGTCCCCAAAACTTATGAACCAGTCACCTGCACCACCAGAACTGCAAAATGATTTGATGTGCAATTGTAAACCCAATCTATGTGGCTCAGAGTGCAGTTGTCTTGCAAATGAACAGACATGTACATTCGTGCGAATCTTCTGTCTGTGCCAATCCATTCACACTTGAATCACAGTCCATTAGTGACTCTGATGATGACCAGGATGTCTCTTAAGATTATGGTCTTTCCAAATTTACCATAAACTGAACCACAAACGCACACATCATCACAAAATGGCTTTATCTTAGCAAATGTATCCACTATGTTCTCAAGGTCAGCATCTAGAATCTAACCAAAATGCTGAACTATATATGTATGAATGAAACAAGATTTTTATCAAAGTTCAGATGCATGTGCAGGCATTCGATTTGAGGTACTACTAGCTTCTGTAAGTTCTTGCCTCAAGTCAAGTGATGCTTTCATTCGCTCATTAGACCTGCGGCACAGAGGGCCCTTCGGGGGTCATACCCCAACCCGTGGTATAACAAGTTACAACCTATATTTTCTTATAGGTATATATGTCCTCTTCATGAAAAAATAGGTTGTGGAATCTGAAAAGCGTTTTATCATATATATTTCTACCCGTTTCCATGACAACCTATATGCCATTTCTGAGACAACTAAAATATGTCCTTAAAAATAATAACTTTGGTGATACTGCTTGTGGAAAGGCTAAATAAACACCAAAATGTGCTCAATTGCTCTAATATAGTCACAAAATACGGAGTTTGTTCAAAGTGCCTAATTATCATATGTTAATTTATGCAAATATATGAAATTTCCATCGAAATTAAGTATTGTGCGACGGATAACATTCTATATTTACTAATATATAGTTTCGTTTATTAAAAAAAAAAACAAAATGATTAGGAACAATACTCATACAAGTTTTATTTATCATGTTTATATGAGTATACCATATGCATATTAATTAATATGCAAATATGGCTATCATATGTCATCTTCGCTTAGGGAACCGTCATAACAATTGACAATACAACTGATAAAGTAAGATAGTACTTTGTACCATGTATTCACACCTACACGTAATTTACAGTGAACCATCCCATGGAGTCCTGCAACATAACTAATGTATCTGTGGCATCAAACTATAATTCAAGATGCCTTTTAGTAAAGGAAAACAGTATAAGTACATGTACACACTAAATACAGAGGGCTGATCAATGATGGTCACAGTTTGGAAATTCTACGCCAAGATTCAATCATCATCTTCCTCATCATCACTGTCTGTTTCAGTGTCAAAAGTGTCATTTGCACACTCATGTCCAAAGCATGCACATAATTCTGTACATTTAAGTCATATCTGGAGGCAATAGCACTTTCTTGCGACAGTACACTCATTATCGGTGCAATACATATGAGTCAGATTGCGGACGTCCAGTGGGGCTAGCTCATTGGTATACATGGTATACATTAAAGGCTTGAGGTAGCGATCATAGGACACTTCCCAGCCGTTACCATTGGGATCCCACACTTTAGGGTTAGGAATGTGACTGTTGTATTGGTGTCTTTTTGTCCAAAACCACTTCCTAGTAGTCATTACCCTATTCCGCAATCTGAACTGATTACTCTCCATAAGCTAACCTGTCCCTGTCTAACCTATATACATATAGAAGTAGTATTGTCCAAATTGCACACGTTCCTCTGTAAAATTTTGAAATAGGCTGTATTAGCCGAAATAAATTAAAGGGTCTTCAGCGGGTAACTACTCAATATGTTTCGCAGCCTTTTACCCGTACATGTCTCTCTGAGTAGCGGCTCCTTGTCTAAGCTAAATATTCAGCAAAGACAACCCACATAATAATGAATAAATATGAGCGTGGCAAATGATGATTTAGCTAAATACGTGAAGTTTTGCTTATAAATGCAGACCTTCATTTTGAAAGAAAAATACCTGGCAAACAAACTATAATTACCAAATTTGTGTAGTACAGTTTCAGTTAAGAACAATTTGACTTACCCCTGAACCAATATGTACCCTTTCTAGCTGGACAGCTCATTCTAGTTAAACCATCCGGCAGTGTTGAACTGAAGTGGAAACAAGCTGGGGCATTATATTCAGTCCCAGTCATTGTAAAATAAACAGCTCCAGCTGGACCACCTGTATAAACCAAGGGAAATCCTCACAATGACTGCAACAATGTACATCCTGCACCAGAAATGTAAAACAAACTCCATAATGACACCTACTCCTCAAACAATTAAGCTCTATTTCATTGCCAAACCTGAGTCAATGTATCAACGTAATGTGTCAGGTTTGTGATATTTGAAAAAATACTGTCACTTTTGAGTATTTTTTTAATACTGAGTAAATGTGCATTTAGGCATGTCAGAAAAGAATGATAGTCATTAGCATTTATGCCAAAAACATGTTATCAAAACAATTTTTCTTAACAGGATTATAAGTACAATTAAGCAAACATGTAACTGTCGTAGGCCGCTGCTTGCTACCGATAGTCATTTGTATTTCAGTCAAGAGTATGCAATGAAAATATTAACCAGATATCAAGTACAATTAGGCAAGCTTGTAACTGGCATATGCCGCTACTCGCTACCGATAGCCCCTGGGGGTTTAACCTAAGAGAAAGCAAGCTAGCCTAAAATGTCTGAAAGGTGAACATGAAAACAGAATGATGCCAAAAGATAAAATTAAGTCGAAAAAAGGCAAGTCTAAAATCTCTAAAATTATTGAAGCCAAACTTTCTAACCATCTCGGGATATTTACAGCAAAATTTGTAGAAATATTTGATCAAAAGTACATCTTTGAATCCTCCTGACTCGAGTTTATTGTAAATAAAAATTTGGTTCTAGATGCAAAGTCCTGAAATTTAGAACAAATACGACCAAATCTCAAAGTCTGTGAGAAAAACGTATTATATCCAATAGTATCCGAAATAATACTGTCTGGGAAAGGATAATTATCTACTTCAAAGTTAAACTCATCTATTTTGTGATAGACTTTAATACAAAACCTGTCATAAGTGACCTGAATATCCAAGTCCAAAAACACATCTCTGAAACCATCTGAATTGTTACCCTCCAAAGGGTTATCTTTTGGGTAAATTTCTTTAGCAATTTTACTGAAATTTTGTACATTTACGCAAGCAATGTCATCAATATATCTTGCGTTGTTTGATAATTTTGTAGCCATTTGAAAGTCATTTTTCATCAGTTTATCCATATACTTAAATTCAAGCCAGGTTAAATACAAATCTGCCAGTAAAGGGGAGCAGTTGCTACCCATTGCAATGCCTTTTATCTGTTGAAAAACCAACGGTCCGCATTGAACAAAAGTATTCTCCAAAAGAAATTTTATAGCATCTATCAAAGTTTCAACAGTGTACGATTTAATGTTACTTTTTGAATATTTGTTGTGTTATGTTTTCTTTGTATATGAATTAATACTAATGTATGGCTTACCACTATGGTTAAACATTTTGCTTATCAATTCTGAAAGTGAACTTTTGACTTCATCTATGGGTAGATTTGTGTGCAGTGCAGAAAAATCAAAACATTTGATATTTTTTGCTTTTACATCTTTGATTTAGATACAAACTCGGAAGAATTACTAATACCCCCAAAACAATTTAATTCACTGTTTCTAGAAATTGCATTACAGTATTTACGAAAATGATTCCTAA
The DNA here is from genome assembly GCA_964020975.1 of Hermodice carunculata. NCBI lineage: Eukaryota > Metazoa > Annelida > Polychaeta > Eunicida > Amphinomidae > Hermodice > Hermodice carunculata. Next base: position 22,338,788 of record OZ026621.1, on the reverse strand, counting down.
TTGCAGTCAAAAACAATGTCCTTTCTTTTGATAATCGTTTTCTTGTACATTTTGCAGCACCGGCTATGAATTTAGATTTAAAAGGGTTTTTATGTAATTTGGGTATCCAGAACAAACGTGCAATACAGGAGTCCTCTTCAGAAATTTTGATATTAAAATTCCTTTTCATCTCATCTTTATGTGTATCTATCAAATTATCAATGGATTTTTTTGTGTAATTTATATACGTCATTTCCTCTTATGTCTGAAATATTGTTCATACCAAGTTCTTTTTTCAAAACATCCAGATAATATTTTTTGCAGATGATCCCAAAATAGTTCCCTGCCTTATCTATGTTAGTGACTACAAAACTTTATTGTAGTTCTTTGACTGCTTTTGAAACTTCATGTTGTTTAAGATCAACCGTATTGAAATTCTTAATGTGGGATTTGTAACAATAAATTCTTTTTCTAGAGACTTTTTGCAAGTTTGATAACCATCCTTTAAATTTCTGAAATTCTATTGTATTCTGAAAAATACTGTGAATGTTCAACTTGGGACATATCCGAAATTTTGTACCTTTTTCATAATTTCGTTTAAACTTGAATTTTGTATGATATCCAAATTACCTGTAAATACATGTTTGTGGTATGCATCAACAAAATCAGAATATGTACTGTTAGACATACAGTCACAATTTTGATTCGCTGCGATATCTTCAAGAGTACTTGAAGCCAGAAATTGCTTGTAATTCATGATACTTTGTCCAATATTGTTGCCATATTTATAGGAAAGGATGGGGGGTTCTTTTATTTTGCACTCCTTGGGAATCATGTTACGAACAAATTTCAATTTGAAAAGGGACTGAATGTTTAGTGAATCAATAATTTTGTGTTTGAAAGGAATGCTGCAAAACATTTGATTTATTTTTTTCTTATTAGAATCTGGTTTCCGAATAGTTGTTATGTCAGCGTACACAATTTTGCAAAAAAAATTGCGGAAATGTGTGTTCTGAATCAGTAATACCCAAATATTCATTAATTTTTGTTATGTCTCGAAATGATAGTGCTTTAAGAGCTGTATGTAATTGATCAATGCCATTGTGGCACCAGATGGCACATTGATATTGTGCCCTTTTCACATGTTGCTCAAATACATCCTCAGTAGGCGGTAGTTGAGCAGCTGATCGGTCTGTGGTGGAGGCAAGCGTATATCGTAGCTTGTCCAAAGTAGTTTTGTAGTCAGTCCCTTTTCCTGTGTTGAGAGCTTTGCTACATAAAACACAGGTATTGGGATTTAGCTTGGCTGGGGGTGGCTTCTTGGTTGGCGGTTCCAGGTTCATGATTTTAGGTTCACGGTACAAAATTATCTAACCTGCTAATACATTAAACGTAGGTGTTCTTACCAGGTTCAAGCTTTATTTTAGAAAATAATCCAGTTCACCATATGTATATTATCAATCATGCAACACATTTTGACAATATGAACAGTCATTCTGAATAACACTGATAATGAGGCAATCACATAGCAGAGTTAGAATCCGACATGGACTCTGGAAGTCAAAGAAATGTGCCCAGATTTGTTCCTTCTGATGCCTCTACAACAAAACACATAAATTATAAAACCCTAATTTGACGATGACCTCATTTGCATAAATTTAATGATAGAGGTTCTAAATTGTCTTCACTTCATATTTTTTTCGGTAATATATATGCTAAATTTGCTCAAATTCCAACAATGCGTTCTGGAGAAAGCACTTTTGCACAAGCCAGCCAGACCAGACAACCCATAAACATAATGCCCCCCCCCCCCCCCCGTGGCGGACCCATTAAATTTCAGTAAAGCTGTGAACGAAAAATATTGATAAGACGATTGGGATTCTATGTTCTATATGTTTTGAAGCACTTTTCAAGGAAATTTAACTTTTTGCATTGGTACAGCACATAATGAGTGATTTACATCTCTAGAATGGCTTCAAAAACCCCTACATTTGAAGCCTAATTTGCATACATGTAATGGTGTCCACTTCATATACTCCAGTAAATTTGGTATCAGTATATCCCTGGGAATATATTACCTTCATAATTTAACAATTACCCCTATTTTTGGTAATTTGGCAACTGCAGTAAACAACATCAACTAATAGAGGCATTTATATTGCCAAATAGATGACAAAATTTTGTATATAATTATAATAATAATGATGTTATTCAAAGAATTTTTTTAAAATCGACAAGCCTGTTGAAAGAGTAGGGTTAGAGCTACCTTCTGATGAAATTTGGAGTGCTTATCTTCAAAATTAAGGCAGATATTAAAAAATTAGCGAAAAGTAGTCATTTTCCACAAAAAATAGAGGTTGCCATGGAAACGGGTTTGTAAACATATCAAAAAACGCTTTTCGGACTCCACAACCTATTTTTCTGTAAAGAGGAGACATGTGCGCACATTTTGATATAGGTTGTGTTTTGTTATACCTTTGGTTGGGGTTGCACCTATTTTTAGGGCACTTTTGAAGCATTTGCCGCTAGCCTACATACTCTGGTGATCGTGATCATTTTGATGATATTGATAGCTATTTGATGCAGGTTTACCTTGATCAAACTGGATTTTGACATTGGTTATTTGATGGCTCACGATTTTTGATCATGGGTGGTTCTTTTTTATGCGCAACTTTCGCACGGTGTCTGTTCCATCAACAAGTTAAAGTCCGCCATCTTGAAAAAATATATTTCTGCTTGACAATAATGATACTATATCTATTGATCTCATCCACCCCCAACACATGGGATTTGATGCCGTTTTTAGCTTCCTGTGTCCCTTAGTGTTGGAGATATTGCATTTTTAGTCGAGGATATCCACCATCTAAGAAAATGGCTTATGGCGCTGTCCGTACCACCCGCAGACGATGTCATCAGCCAGATTCATGTTCCTGACATCCAAATGAACAATTCTAGGTATGATGACAACTGTTAATTTTTCGGCCCCGGTGTCCCCCGATGCCCCCTCCTTGCTGCTCTACTAATAGGCACAGCGCACATTAGGGCATGTTGCATGGATGTTTTGTGTATGGTTTGCTCTTGTCCAGGATAAGATCCGCAGAAATAAATCATCTAACAAGCTGTCGCTTATTGTTTTTTTTCCTTCTCGTTTGGAGATTTTAACAAGAAGAATTCTACACCAAAACTCTAAGCCTATTGAGTGCCCCGCTCACAATCATAATGTTGCTGGCTGTTCTTGCATGCCCCACCCTTGTCTTTATCAACGCCAAGAGGACTGATCATTGGTGCTCCATTCTCTGTAGTATATACTTCTATTTAAAAAACGATGGTTTGGGCCCACGTAAATACGAAATTGTGGAAGCTGTTTCATGATTGTTGCCGGGTTCATTTGCTGAGACACAGAAACGTTGTATAAATGCAGACCTGGCTTGGACGGAGAATTTACTAAAGTTACATCTGGGCTACTAAACTTCAGCTCTGGCCACAGTGTTGCTTTCAAGGTTGGTTCCTCCAGTAAATGGCATTTATCCAGCTGAGACCTACCTGGCCAAACTTTTCACTGGGGCAGCAGTCACTCACATAGGAAATCCGACAGGGGCGCCATTTGTATTTGGAATTGTTTAACCAGACAGTAAACAGACTGCGAATAAGCTTTTTCCAGTTGGGTTATAAGAGTATCAAATGAACAAACACATTTTGTTGAAATTCTGTCAAATTAAATCAATAGAAGAGTAGAATACCTGAAGTTAAAAAATGAAATAAAAAGCATTTTGAAAAGAGAAAAAAAAAATCAATAAAAGCTCCGACCTGTATCACGTCTGGTAAAACTGGTGCACATGCCACATATGTTGTATACTTGGTCTTTGTGCACGCATTTCATAGAAGTATCTCGGACAGCCTGGTAAAATAGGGCAAATATTGGTTTATTGAACAATATTCAGACGGAAACATATATGCACATGAATAGTTATACTTAATTTGCTACAGCATCACTGTGGGGCTAGGTTTCCATATAAAGCATTATATAACTACGAAGAGCATTGTCTCGGAAGAAGAAATATCATGGCTTTCCAGATTTTCGCTGATTTCCGGAAACCCTTCGTAGCACGCTAGCCTGACCACGGCATCTTCAACCAGCATCGGTCACTATTTTCTCTTAGTTTACATGCTATGTAGCAGAGTCAATATCAGATTTTTTTCAGTGTAAATTTTGTCAGTTATAGATGTCAAACGCAATTTTAAAGAAGCTGGAACTGGAACAATCGGAGGCACAAAAGTTGCTATGCCCACGATCGTTTCCACATCTGTCGTCGTGATAGTGTCCGAAATGAGAGGTAGGTATGATTCTCATGTTTTAAGACATTTTAACTCACAATTTCTGTTAAATTATCAGTTGCACCACTAGTATGATAACCAACTCAGATGTTAGTTTCCACATCTGTCGTCGTGATAGTGTCCGAAATGAGAGGTAGGTATGATTTTCATGTTTCAAGACATTTTAACTCACAATTTCTGTTAAATTATCAGTTGCACCACTAGTATGATAACCAACTCAGATGTTAATCTCCTCCTCAATCCGGCTAAATTTAATGAAGATCTATCAAACATTAAGGGTGCTAGAGTGGTCACAATATTTTCACATTTTGACCCATATATTACATAATGCTGTCGGTGGCACCACCAATATCTAATTTGACCTATATTTTTATACACTTGATAAATCCTGGAAGCTCTATAGAGCTATCTTGAAACCTGTGGACTGTATCGCGCTCAGAAGCAAAACTTAACGGACGGAGGGAAGGACGGACGGACGGACGGACAGACGGACAGATAGTGATCACCTGAGCTCTGAGACCTGTAGTCAGCAGAGCTACAAACTGTAACAAACATAGAAATAGGATTCAGATCTGAGGTTTGCTGCACATTAAATCTATTCCTTGATTTCATGTCAGAAATGAGAGAAAAGAATAAAACACGCAATACATACGCAAAAATATATATTCTTAAAATTGAAATGAATACTAAGTGCTTCCGTGTATGCATACATACAAACTGTGAACACAGGCTATGAATAATTTTCAGGAATCACATTAATGCAGTAACAAAGCAACTGTAAATGTTTACAGACTGTGCGTGGTTCCATGGGACAATACGGATTAACGAGACAAAGCACAAAAATACAAGTTCAGAATTCATGGGTCGTAATGAATATTAGTAAATGTGTAAAGAACACAATTTATTTTAAAAACAGAAAATCCATTTTTCTGTTTTTTGGCTTAATTTACGGAAATTGGGAACCTGTTGCTGCGAATTCAGGATCCTGATACCTGTTAATTCTACAAATCTACATTTTGTATGAGTGGAACCACTCATTCTGTACAAAACCTTGGAAAAAAGGTCCCAACTGAGTGGAACCACTCACTTTGGACCTGCTGCACAATGCCATCGATGAGTGGGACCACTCATTCGGTACAAAATATCCAAAATGAGGCCCAAATGAGGGGAACCACTCACTGAGACTAGCTACATCAAGGCTTTGGTGAGTGGAAACACTCGGCTACCTGGCACAAGAAATTCGAAGCGGGGCCCACACGAGGGAAAACACTCATCTGGGCCTTGTGTGGCTGCATGAAAGCTTAAGGTGACCGGTGAGTGGAGACACTCAGCTGATCCCGAATCATGTCAAAAGGAGGGAAATCACTCCCTTGAAAGACCAGAGCTGTTTGTTTTTAATCTTAAAAGCCACTAACCCTTTTCAACATACCATGCAAAATTGAAATGAATAAAATGATATTTTATTATTATTATTTTTTTTAATGTTGAACATTTGACTGGTACGCTCGTATACAAAAAAAGAGTTTGTATTTTGAGGTTTTAGGGGCGTTTGATGTAAGTAGCGTATCAGTTGAGGAGTGTGGAGTCTGGGGTTAGGTAAAAACTTTATAAATATTGATGCCAAAAGATTGCCAGTTCATCAAATCATGGCGCTGGAAGGGAGGAGGGTGACCTATTTGGCCCTTAGTCATCTTTCCGCGTCCTGTTAGCGTTCATTCATTAGAACCCATGACAAAATGCGTAAACATTTTTGCCAAAGCTGTACACTTTCATGAGTGAAGTTTTACTTGCTGACATGGACCGACACAGGGATAACTACATGCCAAATATTTCTTCCGTGCGATACACCCAACCTTGTTTCGGGAACCTCAACACAGGGCAAACTATGGACTTTTGATCTTACAGAAGTGTCCTTTTTTCCTGGCATTTAAAGTATGCTTTTCAGTAAAATTGCCCTAAATTGGCTAAAACCCATCAGATTCTTTCCATTCGAAAACTGTTGGAAAGCCCTTGTTAGAAGACGAGAATACATGAAAGCATTTACTTAACTACGCATAGTCTGTGGTCTACGAAAGTGCCATTAAAAACTTCGGAAAGTGCATGTATGTAGTGGTCTCTGTCAAATACGATTGTACAGGACCAGCATTACTGTATTTTCCATTCAAGACAACAGTCCACTTTGGTTCCAATTTGGCACCCCTACTTAGGTTTTTATACAGATTATTATGTATGATACATGAAGTCATTATCGCTGCACACTTCATGAGGTTTCTTTCACCCATGCCCCATAATAATAATAATAATAATAATAATAATAATAATAATAATAATAATAATAATAATAATAATAATAATAATAATAATAATAATAATAATAATAATCAAATGACTATCTGTCATTTCCATCATTATTTTTTTTCACGAAAACTACATAACAGATATTGCAGTGGGATTCAGGAAAACCGGCAAGACATATTTGAATATTTTGGACGCGTTTTTCAGGTCCACAGATATAAATGAGCACAAAGGCGAAGAAATACTGACCAGATGGATGTAGCTGAATTTTCAGATATTCACCCAGGATAAACAATTGCATGAGAACAAGCCAGCAAAAATATTTGGCTGTAAAATATGGTCCTCATCAGGGAGTCTTATAAGACGGATCAAATGTGAAGCGTGACAGTCTTGTATGCATGTTTGCTATGCTACCATGTGATCAAATCAGCGGCCACACAACCTTCACCATGGGGGGGGGGGGGGGGAGGGGAAGCGGGGATTTGCCGTGAGATATTAATTCCTGCTGCAGATTTCTTGAACCCATTCCCCAGCCCCAGCCCCAGCCCATACAATTAATCCTTCTGTTGTCAGGATCACAAAAGTATGTGGTCGCACTGTCATGGCTTACTAATCCATAACTTCAGGAATTTTACTTGTACTTTGCACACAACTGACCAAGAATTATGATTAAAAAAGCCACTGGTGTCTGGATGGACACTTTATGTGATAAACAAAAACACAAGTGGCCATCCCCCTCCCCAGCTAGCTTTTCTCAATATTTGATTATGAAACGTTAACTTAAATATATATCAACCGGTATACATATCACTTTTAAGATGCGTAGAAAGGATAATGAAATACTTGTGGTTCCCCTAAGCCTGGCATTCCCCTCCCCCCCCCCCCGCCCCCATACACACACACACACACACACACACAACACACACACACTTCTTGCCCGTGTGAGCCCGAGAGGATTGATAATGAGAGCAACCACTGGTCAAAAGTTACTAAGGCGGCTGTAGCCCTATTTCGCTTTATAACAAGTTCCTTGTCAGGCCAACCTGGGCAAAGAAGTGGGTTGAGAGGGGAGGGGATGGGGCAGATGGAGGAGCATTTGTACAGCAGTCCTTTGATAAAACAGCCTGGGTCACTGATTCTGTATATTCTGCTGGTGGCTTTCGCTGGTTCCAGCATCCCATTTGGCTACCCATTCTGTGCAAGACTGACCCTAATCACCCTACCAATTTATGAGGGGCCTGTGAATTCATTTCATTCCAGCTGGCTGGAGGGGGGGGGGGGCACTTGTATTTGTGTGTTTGTTTTCAAGCCATAAAGAAATTCTTACCATGTGTAAGCGGTGTCTTGATGTCTGTGCATACGACTTGCCGGGCATCCATACTCACATTGAGTATGGAGACCTGACACCCTCCACACCCTCCTGGGACCACTGCTTATTACCTTATCACAAGACAGTATCACACTGCCGATAAATGGACAGCTGGAGATTGTTATGACTGACTAAGTATCCAACTTCTACAAATCTGAGATGCTGGTTATGCATGTAAACTTTTCTGCATACAACATACAACTGGACAGTGTTCTGTGGTCACCCAGTAAAGTAGCTTATGTGTGCCCCCGACCTAGGAACTAAATGTTACGCATCTATATGTAATATGTCAGGGAGCCGGGTATGTTTGTGTTACCGCTAACATGTGTGCTGTTTTATTGCCATGATAGGACTACATTTTCAATTAGCAGTAGGCTCTTGTTTCAATGATAGAATTTTGCAGAAGAAGGGGAAAATTCAGGGCTGGTCGTGGTGTGATACTGACTGATTGCAATGAGGGCGGGTGTCACTTTCACCTGGCTTGATCAAATTGCCATTATGTGATGCCCATATGTGTGCGCGCAAGCGTGCACACACACACATACACACACACACACACACACACGTGTATCAAGGTTCCATGCCAATAACATGACACCCTATTGGGAACCACTGGCTGACACCAACTCCAGAGCAAGAATGCATAAACAAGCGGATAGCAAGGGGGTACTCACAGAACAAAACCCTGCCAGAAAGAGCATCTTCCTAAAAAATCATAGTTTGTCCAGTCCACTGTTTCGATCACTACAAATGACGATGTGAACCCCTGGCAAAAGTCATATTGCGATGAATCTTAAGACTTGTAGGCCTATGTACCCAATGAGAGTGCATGGGTTCAACTTGACACCCTGCTTGTGAGTATGTGAACTGGATGGGGTTGGGTGGGGTGGGATGGCGGAGGGGGGGGGGGGGTAGGGGGATCCCACGAAATTAGAAGAGGATATGTGCTGCATCATGAAAGTAAGTTTTATCTATCTGTCAAGGAAAATTTTCACAAATACTGACGTACATGCATGTATGTGTGTTCTGTGCCATTTGAAATGAATTGTAACAAGAATAATAATGCTACCAAAGCAAATAGCCTAATTTAGCTGATGCACTAAGAGTTTTTGTTGTTCGGATGCTGTTCATGCATGACGATTGAGTATATGTGGGTAAGGTAGGTGGGGTCCCATTGTGCTGGTAGAGTAAATTTTTCCCCCAATACAGAGTACAGAAAATAAGAATATTCCGAAATACTGACCAGCAGGGAAAATTAGAGGCCTCCAGTATGATGTTGGTACTCAAAAAAGAATATGCCCCAGTGCCGCAGTGCAGAAATACACTGTACCCTTACCCTCAACCCCCCAACCCCCGATATATTGCTGTTGTTTATTCTTGAATTCACATAGTGATAAAAACACCAATAATTTCAAAGTGGGATCTTCATCAGATTGAAATTACTTTGTACCATTAAGTATGTTTTATCATTTGCGTGCAAACTAAACATCAAATTTTCAATGTATCAAATGGAAATTTTCATTGATCTTCATTCGTTCATTTTGCCACTTACAATTCTATACTCACTGGTTGGGCCTCTTCACACTCATATAACATGGTGGGCTACTTTTTAGACCAAGCACGCATTCAGAGGAGTATTTACACACGTTGCGATGTGTTGTCTGAGATTTTTTGGTTTATGTCAGCCTGGTCAAATTTTGTGCTGTAGATAAAGCTACATTTTCTTTATTTTTGACAATATCAAAACATTTATATCAACAATTTCGATATCAACCCCTCAATCTTCAGCCATAAACAATGAATTGTCAAAATTTTAAGCCAGTGATGGCAACTTTTGTCTGATACTGACTAGCCGGCCGCTCATATACATTACGAATTGCACATATTTTAGATTTTGTCACCGCATATATGCAAACATGTATGTTTCATTCTTTTATCTTTCATGCGACGTTGACTGTTGTCAATTAAAATACATGTAGTGCTTTCGCTGAGAAAATACAAATCTTAGATTTCAAGTAACATTTGGACAAAATGACAATCAAAATGTATTCCTATCATTGCCCATTCAGACAGTCTGTAACCAAGGAGGGTAGAGAGAGAAACTGAAGTGTTGAATCAGTTGTACATTTTGTAATGGGTATAAAGATTTTAATGTATTTGATTAAATAAAAATGCATTCGTTAAATTATCAGTTCTGATCTTTTGCATTGAGCGTTGTCTTAAAATTAAAATAGAACCAACACTTTTACCATTAACATTGAGATCTCCCCCCCCCCCCCCAAAAAAAAAAAATTCATACAAACTACTAGCTGTATCCAGGAAAATGCCTCTCTGGCACTTCCCTGCCGCAACTATGTGATTTACCTTTTCCAAAAAGCCCCCTCCCCATTTGTGTGTGTGTGTGCGTGTGTGTGTATGTGTGTGTGTGTGTGGCTCACGGGCTACATGACCAAAATTTGATAATAGGAGGGAGCCTGAAAAGTCAGAGATAATGTAGACTGCAAAGAATGTTCGTTTGGTTTGGCGCTGTCAGTTATGTAATTTGGATAAATTATAAACGTTGTATTCTAAAGCTTGTGTTTAAAAGGAAGAAACAGCTAAAAGCTGCTTATACCTGGGAAAAGGGTAAATTAACGAGATATTAAATGACTTATCTATGGGTCTATGGGCTTATTTTGAAAAAAAGGAAGAAAAAAATCACAATTTTTGTAATTGAAAAAAAATGATGTGGCTTTGTATACAGAAAGAAGGCTATCATTAAAAGCTTGGTTTGTGTAAGTCATCTTGAACGGCATCCAACTGGTAACTTTTTATGATGTCCATGCAAGTAATATGAAATTACTGGTGTGAGAAGGGGATATTTGGCCTCTACTACATTCAACCCTGACATCTCTTAGCTTGAATTGTGCCAAATGATAAACAATAAATATGTAACACTGACAAGTTAACATGTTGTTTCTACTGTAAATGAGCTCCTCTTTTGAATAATTTTGTCAATTTGCAAATATTTTCTAGTTTTGGTGACTTACTCTGTATGAATTTAAAACGGGTGCAAAATGCAAACCAATATAATATATCTTGTATACATTTGTTCCCAAAAGGACGGTTATTTAGCATGTATAAAAATGTACATACCAATTATACAGTAGAATATTCATTTAAAATCCCCAATAAAGAGACCACTCCCCTATTGCAACCAACTTTTTATAATCACACTTCTGTTTACATTTGCAGTCTGTCTGATCTAGCGTGACCTCTAAAATGAAACCTTTTTGTCATTCACAATAACTTCAATGTGAGTTGCTCCTGCTATTGGCTTTGACCAAACCCCCTATGACTTTTTGTTGGACCACGAAAAAAATTTCCTTCATAAAAACTGCTAAAAATACTCCAATAGGAGAAATTTTGATTTAAATAATAAAATCTTTAATTTCTAGCATACTTCAAAATAAACCTAATGGTAGTGAATCGTAAACTGACATCATCTCCTGTGAGGTTAGTGGTTCATCACTGCACAATTATAAGGTCTTTAGAAAAATAAAGTTTCGTTAAATAACCAGTATTTTAAGTGGTCATGGGGAAGAAAATTTCGTGACGGTCAAAGAAAATCTACCCACGTCTATGTGGAAGTTTGTATGGTCCTGTGGAATAACATAAAATGTAATATTGAAATTGTTGTACATTACGGGATATCTAGTGTCATGGGTCTCTTTAAGAGTTAAGACAGACTGTAGATCAGTTTTCCACATTAAAACCACTCCCAGTTAAATGTTTATTTGATGCGTTGTAACATGTATCCTTACACCATCATGAATATGAGGAACATTTTACCTCGGATACTCTAATTTAACACAAAATCTAGTAAAAGTCCTACTGATAATGTTGATTTTCCAAGTTGAGTTGTTAATATTTCAGTTTCACAAAAATGAAGCTGGTTGCTCTTCAAAATTGAAACGGCAAACTTCATTCTAATCCATTGTACCATTTCTTTATGAGATTATAAATATGTACATGTACAGTCACGAAATACTAAATCCATTCAATTAAAACCTTCCAATGCATAAGACAATACACCATTTCGCAATCCTCTCTTTTTATACTTACTTTTTATTCATAAGTGTGTTTTGACAGGAGAGTTAGCAAACAACAATTGAATCTATGCTGTTACTACCAAATTATGTTTACAATACTGCGAACCCATGTCATCATGTATTTTATGTTCGGAACGAGTGGGACTCGAACCTGCAACCTTTGGCACCAGTCGCCTACCTGAAATGGGAAACGCACATATCCACTCGACCAAATCCCCATTCTTTATTCTCATATAAATTCAAGTTGCACGTCATTCACGGCCCTGCAGAATGTTTTTGTTTTGTTTTGTTTTGTTTTGTTTTTTGGTTTTTTTTTTTAGTATTTTTTGTTTTGTTTTTGTTTTAATTCCATATTCTTGTGCATGAAATGTAAAGTTTATGATTGAAATATACCAATATGCAATACAACACATATGCATGGAGATGAAGGATGTGATTCATAGTCCAGTCTGTGCAATACACCTGATAAGCCGGAAGGGGGGGGGGCAGGTAAAACTGCTGCAATATCTTTTATTTCTTTCTTAATCTATAATCCTACAACCGAAGGCTACGTCTGAAGTTTAAAGTTTTTTTGCAGAAGTCCGAGTTCTAATTTCATGAGTCTATCATTTAAATCATTAGTTGATTATTTTGCTCAGGATTATCAACTTTAGTGAATAGGTTATGTGCAAACCAGCAGAACATCGTATATAAATATAATTAAAAGGCAACCAGGGATTGCTAGACCCATGCCCCCTCGCTTCCTTTATAACCTTGTTAATTACAGGTCTCGTTTTAGAATGACTGTAGTTAATAAATAGGCTATCACTGTGACCCAGATACTTGACATACTGACCTACTTTTATGTATGACACACTCTTGTGTCCAGATACACATGTGTATAAAGTTTCATGATTCTCAGTCAAAGGACAACTGAATTATGACCCTGGAAGTGAATGTAGTTTTACATAATGTATCGCCATGACCCAGATACTTGACCTACTGACCTACAATTGTTTCATGACACACTTTCAGGTCAAGAAACATTTATGTGTGAAGTTTCATGAAATTAAGTTAAATAGTAAAGGATTTATAGCCCTGATACGAGTTTACAAAAATGTCATTGTGATCCAGACACTTGACCTATTGACCTACGTTTGGTACATCACACACCCTTATATTCAGATGCAGTGTGTGTAAAGTTTCTTTATTATAAGTTGAAGGACAAGCGAATTGTAGCCCTGACACACATAGATGATACCCAGATACTTGACCTAGTGACCTAATTTTGCTTCATGACACACTTTTTGTCAAGATACATGTGTGTGTGTGTGTGTGTGTGTGTGTGTGTGTGTGTGTGTGTGTGTGTGTGTGTGTGTGTGTTGTGAAGTTTCGTGAAACTTAGTTAAATAATAAAAGAATAATAGCTTTGGCACGATTTTAGAAGGATATGACACCGCGATCCAGATACTTGATCTAGTGACCTACTTTTGGTTCATGACACACCCTTTTGCGTAGTTGTACCTGTGTGTAAAGGTTTAGCAATCTGACTATAAGAGCAGAATTACAGCTCCGCCATGAAGTGTTATGTAGTTTTACATGATTTTGTCACCGTGTTCCAGATACTTTATCTGGTGACCTACTTTCGGTACATGACACACCTTTACGTGTAGATACATCTGTGTAAAGTTTCATTAATCTAAGTCACATAAAGTAAAGGAGTTATATATAATCTGGACACGATTTTACAAGAATCTGTCACTGTGACCCAGATACTTGACCTAGCGACATAATTTTGGTACACGATGCACCCTTATGTCAGGATTCACCTATGTTTAAAGTTTCATCAATTGAAGTTGAGGTATAAGCGAATTATACACCGGACACAATTGCGGATGGATGGACGGACAGGGACGTATGGACATGCGGATGGATGAAATAAGCGATTTCTGTATGCCCCTCCTCCATTAGGAAAGGGGCATAACGAGGAAAAATAATAAAATGGAGTCCATTTTAAAACTAATGCAATAGGATAATTTGGGATTTTCCAAAGATTCAAAAGACCAGCCGTGAATTTCAGACCTTCAAAGTTCATTTTTTTTTCATGGAACTTCCAAGTGTTTCTAGACAGTGTATGAACCAAGTCCACTGCATTATGCATCCAAGGTCTGTTATCTGTTTTATTTATGTCTGTGTGCCAACACAGACATATTGTTTTTCTTTCTTTTTCTTTCTTTCTTTCTTTCTTTCTTTTTTCTTTCTTTCTTTCTTTCTTCCTTTCTTTCTTTCTTTCTGCACATTTTTGTAATTTACATGCAACCTGTAAAGGTAAAATATCAAGGTCATTTGAACCTTTAAAATTTTCAACTAGCCATAACTCTGTCAATTTTCAACCAATTTTAACCATGTTGGACCCCAATTGTAGGTATTGCAACACTGCATATTATTGTAATTTACAAATAAACTCCAAAAGTCAAAAGTCAATGTCATTTGGACCTTTCAAATTTTCATGTAGCCATAACTCAGTCCATGTATATCCGATTTTGATCATGTTGGGCTCAAACTGTAGCTAATGTAGCACTACACATTTTTGTGACTTACAAGTGACCTATATAGTTGAAACATCAAGATCATTTGGACCTTTGAAATTCTCATGTAGCCATAACTCAATTTTTATCCAAATTAAATCATGTTGGACTCAAATTGTAGCTATTGTAACACTGCAAATTTTAGTTGTTGTGACCTCCAAGGATCAAAGTCAAGGTTAGCTGGCCCTTTGAAAATTTCTTCCAGCCATGACTTGGTCAATTTTTATCCAATTTTAATCATGTTGCACTCAACTTATAGATATTACAAAACTGCACGTTTTTGTGATAACAGGTAACCTGTAAAGGTCAAAGGTCAATGTCATTTGGACCTTTGAAAGTTTCATCTTGCCGTGCTAAACTTGGTGAACTTCTCTATGATTTGGTTGATGTTGGGCTTAAATTGTAGGCATTGTAACACTGTATATTTTTGTAATTTACATATGACCTTTAAATGTCAAGGTCATTTGTACCTTGAATTTTCATCCAGCCATCAGCTTAAAGAAATTTGAAGTACCACAGGACAAAAGTTGTAGGAATTATTATTTACAGCTTTTGAAGGCACACAGACAGGTTTGCTTTGAAGCAAATCCTCTTTTCTAGTTGGCTCCTGCATCTTGTTCCTGTCATAGTGGTATCACTCCACAATTGAGATACTAAATGAATACCCTGGGATATAAACTGTATATTAGGTACTACGCATGTTTGTTTTTAACTTATTCTTTCGCACATGCAAAAACATGTACTTCTGTTGAAGTTATGTGTTTTTGTTTCAGATTTGGTGGGTACCTGTGGTTTTTTAGTCCTTTGAGCAGGATCATAGAGAAATGTCCTCTTCTGTGTCACTGTGACATAAATATAGCCAGTGGTTTTGGTGCATTCCTTCACTGGGTCCGGTTGCATCTTAGTCAGTCACAATATATTCCAGCTGTCCATGTAAGCAGTGTTATACTGTTTAGTGATAAAGTGATAAGCAGTGGTCCCAGGAGGGTGTGTAGGGTGTCTGATCTCCATACTCAATGTGAGGATGGAGTGACCCGGGAGGTCGTATGCACATGTCGGCATCCAGAAAGCGCTCCTGTTAATTCATTGCATGTAAGAATTCCTTTATGGTTCGAAAATGTTCTGCCCGTGTCCAGTTTACACTAGCCCCTGTCAAAAGACCTCTGTCTGATGTGTGGGACCACCGCCTCATAAGAGACCTGTCTTAAAAATTTCGAAGTCTTTTGCTTTCCATGCTAATTGACCTGTCACGATGGACCATATGTCCCTTTTTTGTTGAAGTGGTAGGTAATCATTTCTGTCTGGCTATAGCTATAGAGGGACTATTGTATAACAATGCCAGATAGAGTTGAATTGGAAATAACTTAAAATTGACCTGATAACTGCTTATTTCTTCTATCTGACACATATCACAAAGCGAATACACACTTTTGTGATTTATAGTATGCGCTGGAGGTGGGGAATGAATTCAAGAAATCTGCATCAGGAACTATTATCTCACGGGGGGGGGGGGGTCCTTTGGTCATTAACCCCCACCCCAGCAGTGGAGGTTGCGTTGCCAGCTGATTTGATCACATGGTGGAAAACATTTTATAAACTGTCATGCTTCACATTTTGACCCAGCTTATAACACTCCCTGATGAGCGCCATACCTCATAGCCAGAACGTTTTGCTGGTTTGTTCTCAATTGTTTATCCTGGGTAAATGTTTAAAAATTTGGCTACAGCCATATAGTCAGTATTTCTCATTTATATCTGTGGACTGGATGAAAATGTCCAAAACTAGAAAAGATGATTTGCTGCATAGCAAATCAGTGTGTGTGTCTTCAAAGCATATTGGTATGGCATTGTACAACTATTCCATAACACAGGAGTAGAAGTTGGAATGGCATCTGTATCAATTATAGCTTTGAAGTTATTCCCGATTGAAAATTTCTAATGGTGCTACTTAGCATAATTTAAATTGCCACAACTTTTGTTTTTAATTAATTACATGCGCAATGCTCAGCAACCCCCTAATAGAAGTTGAAATGACATCTCTATCTATAAAAGTTCTGAAGATATTTAAGTTTGAAAATTTAAAATGCTGCTGATTAGCATAATTTAAATTGCTACAATTTTTGTTTTACATTCAAGATATGCGCAATGGTAAAGAAGTTGGAATGACATCGCTATCTATCATACTTTTGAAGATATTCAAGATTTAAAATTTCAAATGCCCCGTATTTGCATAATTTTAAACATCTTCATTCCTGTGAATAAAAAGGTCAAACTCCTTGTATGAAAGTACAATCCTGCCAAGTTTGGAGTTTCTATGTAAAATAGAAATAGTGTCAGAGAAAAGTGATGGACAAATTCACTGGTAAAGAAGAAAGAGAGAGAGAGAGAGAGAGAGAGAGAGAGAGAGAGAGAGAGAGAGAGAGAGAGAAATAGAGAGAGAAAGAAAGAAATAAAGAAAGAAAGAAAGAAGAAAGAAAGAAAGAAAGAAAGAAAGAAAGAAAGAAAGAAAGAAAGAAAGAAAGAAAGAAAGAAAGAAAGAAAGAAAGAAAGAAAGAAAGAAAGAAAGAAAGAGTGTGTTGACACACAAACTTTAAATATCAGATATGTCTTGGGTGTTTTCCTGCATCCCACTGCGGAACCTGTTAAGTAGTTTTTATCAAAAAAAAAAAAAACAAAAACAAAAAAACAAAAAACAAAAACAAAAACAAAAAATAAAAAGAAATAAACAAACAAACAAAACCCCCAGATCATTTGAATTTTTTTATTGCTGGGTATGGGTGAAAGAAACCTCATGAAGGGTGCAGAGATAATGACTTTACGTATCACACATAATAAGCTGAACACAAACCTGAGTAGGGGGGCCAATTGGAGCCCAAATGGACTGTAGTCTTGAATGGAAAATATGGGAATGCTGGTCCTGTGCAGTCGTATTTGACAGAGGTTAAATACATGCACTTTGCTACGTTTTTAATGACACTTTTGTACACCACATACTTTGCGTAGTAAAGAAAGGGCTTTCATGTGTTCTCGTCTTCTGACAAGGGCTTTCCTACAGTTTTTGAATGGAAAGAACATGATGAGTTTGACCCAATTCAGGGCAATTTTGCTGAAAAGCATATTTTAAACACCAGGAGACAAATGCAATCATGTAAGAATTTTTGGCGATCAAAAGTCTATAGCAGGAGCAAATTTAGAGGGGAGTCAGACGGGTCCTGGACACCCCCCCCCCCCTGTCCCAAAGGGGGGGGGGGGGTCAAAAAAAAAGAGAAAAGGGAGACAGAGACGATAAACGACGTGGGACTCATTAACAATACCAGAAAGAAGTACATAGGCTTATATATTCAGTTTTAGTTGCAAACTGAGATCAGGAAATCGTACAACCCAGCAATACAACCACTTTGAAAGTGCTGCAGAGGTAACCCAGAGAGGCAGTTACATGTGAAACTACTTCCAGATGTGGAGATGGATGCAGCACTTGATTTCCAGGCCAGTGTCCTGGGCTTGGTCAAATTTTAAATGCAAGTGTCAGTTAGTGTCATTCGGCCCAGATACTCCCTGCGGCCACCGGTGCTTGCTCTTGTGAATGATGCATGTGAATGGAGTCATGACCTAACTTTGACACGTAATGATCTAATCCACACAGTGACATGTTTGCTTACTTTAATGTTGGGCTTAATATAATTGGTATTTGCAATAAATATGGATCGTTTTCTTATAAAGAAGCCAAAACTTGAACAGATAAGGTCCCAAAAAACTATGGATGGACAAAAGGTAAGAACTATTATTGTTACGTATAACAAATGCCATGAAGTGAAATGTGTATGCTTATCCACCCCTCCCAGCAGCAGGGAGGCCAAATGTAGTGAATTTTGTGTCTCAGAGAAATCAAATTATCCCATTAAAATACAGTCTCAAATGCCAGGAAAATGCATCTCAGAGCATCTATTTTTTTTTAATTCCCCCCCCCCCCCTCCACCCCGCTGTGGCCTTTGTCACTTTCATACTCGCGTTTTGTGCTTTGTTTAAGTCACTGATCCCCCTTTCCGGAAATCCTGCATCCGCCCCTGTATAGTTTGCCCTGTGTCGAGGATTCCCAAACAAACTTGGGTGTATCACACGGAAGAAAGATTTGGCGTGTACTGTAGTTATCCATGTGTCGGGCCATGTAAGAAAGTAAACATTCACTCATGAAAGTATACAACTTTGGCTTTAATGATCAGGCATTTTTTCAAGGGTTCTAATAGACCCTACCACGACGCAGAGGATGACTATGCCTGCATAGACTACGGGCCAAAGTAGGTCACAGGACGATGCATGCGTCTCACTATCAGCATTGAATGTGTGTATTGAACATCACAGGGCTAGCGAGGCATGAAAATCCAATCTGAATCAGTGGCGGTGATTTTGATGTAACTCGAGAATTGTCCCAAGTTGTCCCTCTATCCTTTTCCAGCGCCATGATTTGATGAACTTGCAATATACCGGAATGGGTATTTTAAAGTTTTGCATTACCGGGACCCCATTGTCCAGACCCACCAACTGATGATATGCTTACGACGAACGCTTCTAAAACTCAAAATCCAGGGCTCAAAATACGAACTCTGTTTTTGTATGAGAGGTATCAGTCACACGTTCAACATAAAAAAAAAAAAAAAAATCTTTTAGAATATCACTTTATTCATTTCCTCAATTATTCACGGCATCTTGAAAAGTATGAGTGGTTTCACTCAAGTAGGATTTAAACAAACAGCTCTGGTCTTTCAAGTGAGTGTTTTCCCTCCTTTTGACATGATTCGGGATCAACTGAGTGTCTCCACTCACCGGTCACCTTAAGCTTTCATGCAGCCACACAAGGCCCAGATGAGTGTTTTCCCTCGTGTGGGCCCCGCTTCGAATTTCTTGTGCCAGGTAGCCGAGTGTTTCCACTCACCAAAGCCTTGATGTAGCTTGTCTCAGTGAGTGGTTCCCCTCATTTGGGTCTCATTTTGGATATTTTGTACCGAATGAGTGGTCCCACTCATCGACGGCATTGTGCAGCAGGTCCAAAGTGAGTGGTTCCACTCAGTTGGGACCTTTTTTCCAAGGTTTTGTACAGAATGAGTGGTTCCACTCATACAAAATGTAGATTTGTAGAATTAACAGGTATCAGGATCCTGAATTCGCAGCAACAGGTTCCCAATTTCCGTAAATTAAGCCAAAAAACAGAAAAATGGATTTTCTGTTTTTAAAATAAATTGTGTTAAAGGTGCTTTTTTACCTTCAGTGACCAATCGCACCAAGTAACATGATGCTGTACCAGTTAGTTCAACCAACGTCTATTTGCGGCATGTTCAATGAAATGTTATTGAAATGCAATTGAGAGGCAAATTTGCCCATTTGTAAAATATCTCTCCAAAGAGCCATAATTTTCAAATCAGTCAGTGAGCATGTGACATTTACAAGATTGCCTGACTCATGCTATCACTACACCTGTATTGGTAGTCTGACGAACCCTATCGAGAAGCAACGCTAATCTGTAAGACAATAATCCAGCTATCAAATGACCATTTGATCTCCAAGATGATGGTGTTGGAATGACTTATGAGAGTTTGGGTCGGTACTTGTGAACTGACAAGCACCTTTTTAATGATTAAAATTATACTGTCCCATATCAGCGGCAACACCTCCCTAGCCCAGTCCCCAGCACATTGACTTAAATGTAATAAACAAAATGAGAGTTACTGGGATGGATACAAAATAATCATGATACAATGCGCATAATTAAATATTGCTCAGGGACAATGAATTACATCAAATATTTCAAAGAACCGGTCAACAAGTGAAAAGAGAAAAAAAAAACGATATTTAAATTACTGCATGGATGCCGAGGTCTCAGATAGCCTTTACCTCGATAGAGAACAGGATAGGTCACCATTAGCAGTTCAATCTATGTTCTTTCGAATACACAACCAGATTGTTTGTTAAATTAGCCTTGAATAAACGTGTTACTTTTTAGGCCAATGGAATAAAATTTTGAGAATCATAGATTTACCATGAAAATTTTGGCGTTTATTCATTCACTACTTTTTTCAAAGTTATTCAAAGCAAATAGCAGTGGATAATAATAGAAATACAAAACATTAATCCTCCTGGCTAAAATCCCCTGGACAGGCGGGACACAGTAACCTTCTATCCGTGCTCCTCCCCATTTGAAAAGGTAACTTCAGATTCCATAA
The DNA here is from genome assembly GCA_964020975.1 of Hermodice carunculata. Lineage (NCBI taxonomy): Eukaryota > Metazoa > Annelida > Polychaeta > Eunicida > Amphinomidae > Hermodice > Hermodice carunculata. The sequence continues at coordinate 22,317,938 of OZ026621.1, read as the reverse complement.
CGTACAGTTCGTCAAATTTTATAAAGAGACGATCATCAGACGGCCAAATATCATGGATAAATTTATTGCAAATGCTCATATAAATAAAAACAACTATTAGGCTACGATGCGTTTTCATTAACCATCCTATTACTCTCCCTACCACTGATATTCATGATAATGGGATGAAGGGAATCTTTATAATAATGAGCATATAGGTAAAATAGTGATAAAGACCGTGTCACTAATCTGCTCTGTTTCTATTGCATTATCAGCAGGGGGTAGTGATCTAGAGTTTCTTACACACACACTTGCTCACAAGAGATGGAGAAGAAAGAGATAAAGCAACAGCGCTGGTCTACAATTCTTTTATTTTGTGGATTTTTCCTTTCGTGGGCCGGTGCCATTTTAACTGGTACGGGCTATGGACGACCCGAGCTCACACATATAGTGGAGTAAGTATGTTTGTAAGCAATGTTGCTTTGTTTTTCTTTCTCATTCTCGTGACAAGAAATTATATATAATGAAGTAGTTAAATCCATATGATATTATCATATCTTTCAAACTATTATCCCTAAGGTGTAATGTCGTGACAATGAAGGCTTACTTGATGGCTTGAGTCCCTGATAAATCTTGAAAATGAAGGCTTACATGGTGGCTTGAGTCCCTGATAAATTGTGACAATGAAGGCTTACATGATGGCTTGAGTCCCCGATAAATCGTAGTAACTGTTTACGCAGCGTTTCAAGGTTAACAAGGTACAACTGTAGACTTCGATATTCTACCTGCTACGTGCACTGTTTAGATAAGACTGGTTTTCCCTGGAGGATGCCTGCTAGATGCTTCCCTATTTGTCTCACATAGAAAGTACTTTCTCTTTCTTGTTCGGGCTGGAGAAGTTTCCTGTCATACCTATCAAATCATGTCCATAGATATCACCACTGTTAAATGGGATTAAGAAAGTCGCATTGGAATAACCATCACAGATCAAGATAAACTCCTATCTGAATCTTAATTTCTAGAAGGTTGTCCACAGCTTGTACTGATAACGTTTCATATCAAATGGCATATGTCCTCCGCTGCCATTAAAAACATCGCAAAAAAAGAGCAGGAACTGCAAATTAACTTATATAGATTTGTCTCTTTGTTTCAGATATAAGCGCATGGCCAGGTGAGTTGTTTGCAGTATTACTGCAAGTTTAGGCTCAAAATTGATCGGTAGCAGCCCGTACGTGCATTGACCATTTGTATGAACACTTTTTTAGATTTTCTCTTGCACCTCCCCCCCCCCCCCCCCACTAAGAAAAGAAAAAAAAACATGAAGCAAATCTAAAAAAAAAAAAACAAACAAACAAAAACGTACCTCTTGCCATCCTTCTTCAGTCTTGCAGTGTTATATCACAGCTGTGGCATGAAAGTTAGAGCGACCTAGATCTTCTACGTCCATCTGGTTATCTTTAACTTTTGCGGAAATTCTTCAATATATATAATTTCAGAATATTTTATACATACATTCACTTCTTTGATTCTTTTGGCAAAGGAAGTATGGGGGTACAGATTCATTGAAGTAACAAAGCCAAATTGAATTTGTTCATGTTGATCTGAGGTAACGTGATGACTAACTCGGACTCATTTGCCCTGATATGAGCTGTAGGAACATTACAGTCCAATATGAACCAGAAACTGTTACATGACATTGAGCTGCACAATTGGTCAACAAAAGATCAAAGAAGTGCTGTAGCGTTTCAAAAACTCTTGCTTTTTTCTTCTAGCTGGCCACGAATTGCAGGACCAATAATTCTTGCCACAGGTATATCTGTGTTGATGGTTGCTGTTGCCTTTTGTCTATTTGTACGTATGAAAAACAGTAACAAGGCAGAGATGTTGCATGTAAGTTCCTTTATAATAAATCAACTTAAGATGTATTTATCGTTGCTTTGTTTTGCTGAATCTTTAACAGAACTGCACAAGCATAAATTGTTGTACATGTTTCTACCATTTTATAGTGTAAGTGAAACGAAGCAAGGGAAACTTTCTTTGGAGAATAAAATTATATTTCCACCACATTACTTTCAAAATGTAAACCGCACACGCATGGTGAGGGTGGATAATCAATTAGCAGTAAACGGCAACATTTTCACTTGGCAGGGAGGTTTGCTTTTTGATGCTGTGATGAAACTTTTTCTTTTTCGGTGATTGAATACTACTGCAGTCAAACCCAGACAGCGAAACACCAGTTGAAGTCTTCATTATAAAGCCTCAAGACCCTAAGAAGATCCATAACAATAAGAGTCGGACTCAGCCACAACTGAAAAAGCCAGCAGTGAATTTTAGTGCTTATCCAGTAGAGAAACCGGGCAAACTAACGAACCAGTCAAACCGGTACAGGTGAGGTTGTCATGATACAAATAATAAATACTTTTCATCTAAATATGTGCTATTCTCCCAAGCTCAGTTATATTGAGCAATAGAAACCCAGGAGACCTTGACAAATATATGTTTACTGGAATCACGATTAAGCACTTCCAAAAGGAGTGTACAGTCAGAATGGAATCAAAGCCTGTCTCATGCGGTCCTGGTTTTGTTTTTACTGTCTATTGTATTCGCCAAATTACGATCATTGTCTGGTATCTGCCAGCCCCAATCATACTGAAGATGGTTTCACCATACGTATTGAAAATGCCTCGATATGTGGGATGTATTTAACACGATTTTTTTTCTACTGAGGTATGTTAAGGTCTCTAAAAAGCACACACACAACAGAGAGAGAGAGAGACCTTGAAAAGAGTGGTTTAACATGATCCTCAGAGAGAGAGAGAGAGAGAGAGAGAGAGAGAGAGAGAGAGAGAGAGAGAGAGAGAGAGAGAGAGAGAGAGATGTTAAGTGATGAAATGACAGTTTAAAGGTTACAATTATTTGCCAAAAAGTTACGGTTACATATACCTAAAACAACAGTCGAAACATGTATCGTGCCAGCATGGTGTCCTAAATTCACACAAAACAAGGGAATTACCAAGGAACGAAAAAAAACCCTGAATTTCTGTAACCACGTATGCTTGTTTAACAGCATAAACCCATGACATTTTCACTTGAATGTTTTTGTCAGAAAACAAATAACAAAACAGAATCAGTATGAAGACATCATCTGGCTAAATTAGTGTTAGTACACTTGAATTACATTTTGTTATGTTGAAGCATATATCGTATATGCTTGAAACAATGTATTACAGCAAAAGAGACATTGAATACCAAACCATAAAATACCTGCTATAACTTCTTGATTTCAACAAAACTAAAGGTTGATAACAATAGTTGAACAGGGAAACACGTAACAAATGTAATGTTTAACGGCATATGTTATTATACATCGATTTTGAATATATGTGCCAAAGTGTCTACAAATATATAATCGCGTGATAGAAGCATTTCCAGATGCACTTTGACATCAGGATTTTTTTCCGATCAAAGAATTCATAGCATTTATTCTTTTAAAATTTTTAAAGTGTTTATTGAATAGTATATGATAAGTTCCATATTTATAGCACATGTTTTTGCTTTCAGCCAAAATGATATATTTTCAATTGGCAAATCAACTGCATTATGACAAGCACAGCAACGCATTCTACCAGTATGATGTCATGAGTAACCACCACACACAGGAAGTTGTCAACTGATGCGCATGACTAATGAAAAATATGGACAAACGTTAGAGGAACCTTCAACCGGAAAACTTTGCTGAAGACACGTTATATATTAAAGGACGCAAAATATGAATCGTTAGGTCGACACAATCGAACACACGAGACATAAAAATCCAGAAATTGGGTGTATTTCGAAATTGCTGGGTGCTAAACTTGGCATTTTTAATTTATATTTTAAACGTGTAACGCCACCTACCTCTTTAACATACACTTACCTTCTATAATCACATCAGGCATGGGACACTGGTTATATGTCTACGGCTAAAGGTCATGGGCTTTGAATGTTCACCTAGAGCTTACCTTCTATAATCACATCAGGCATGGGACACTGGTTATATGTCAACGGCTAAAGGTCATGGGCTTTGAAGGTTTACATAGAGCTCTATACTGTCCGAGCCAACGCTTACTCTTTAAAATCGGACAAACGGGTCTTTTTATTTTAATACGACCTAACGAAAACACATTTTCCCGAAAGACCAAATCCATCGGGGGAAAGTGTATGTATAAATATTACGCCATAAGATTTCAGAAGGATACTTTTTTGAATAAATGAATATGCCTTTGTCATCATATATTTGCTTTTTTACCTGTGCTTTTACTGTTCCGCATTTTGGGGGTAACTTCCTTCCAAAACTTAAGTATATCACAAAGGTATCCCTTTAAAATTTTGCCAAAACGATCTGTCGTTGTGGTGCAATTTGATCACCTGTCAAAACAATCTGGAAACTGCTCCAAAGACCAGATAATCTTGATCCCATCACAGTACGACAGCACAGAGGCCCTTCCTTCTAAAATCTGCCAGATATCTGAATATAGCAGATAAATGAGTCAAATAGGTAAGAAGTTGACTTGAAGTTCCTCAACTCTTGAGTCCTTAGTTGAATTTTTGGCTGTGATTAATAATAAAGCTTCGCTGTATTGTGACCCTTTAAAAATACTTTAAAATTAGAGTGCAGCGCAGCATTTAGAGTCATTTGCGTTAAGGGATGAGTAAGTTGTGACATGAATGCCCGTGATGTGTGTGTTAAAGGGGTGAGTAAGTTGTGATATGAATGCCCGTGCTGTGTGTGTTGAAGGGGTGAGGGAGTTGTGACATGCATTCTTGTGGTGCCCTTTGGCCATATGTTGTTAGGATCTATTACGATATCTATGTATGTGGGTTTTTTTCAGTAATGTATATCTTTGCTTTTCTTCTTGTTTTGGGAGAGTGGGCATTTTTTGTGTTTAGACCTTTGAAGAGTTGTATGTGCCATTGAAAATGACCACAGTACAAAATGATGACGTATATGTCGTTCTTCTATTTGTTTCTTCATGGGATACTGCTCATATCGAAGACGTGGTTTTGAATTGGACTATATGACCTAAGTCTGGCCTTGATGGATATCGATCGTTCAGCTTTTAGCACGAGGAGATAAGGAACAGCAAATGCTATCTATCTATGCATAACCACAATGCGCAATGACTCCTGATGCTAACTTTTACCTTCTCACGGCTTCCCATTCATAAAACCCAGAACCACCTGTTAATTCATGTTAATCATCAAATGCTGAAAGTGTAAACGTTGGTTTATCATATTTTTGAAGCAGACAAAAACTTTGAATAAACATGTTAACTATTATCTTGACTCTCGTTTTTGCCTATTTACACCATCTAGGGCGAGTAATATAGCTGCAAACTCTCCCGCTCCCGCCGAGAGCCTCCCGTTTTGCAGATCTCAAAATTGATTAAAATGACATCATTTTGTGGCAATATTTTTTTCTTTGTTGTCATGCACTTTACCAAAAAAGGCCTCACGGTCAAACAGCTTTGGGGGTTGATACCTATGGAGTAAACGTCACTGTTTTCGGGTTTTAACCTGTAAAATAGGGGCAAACTATAAATACAAGCAACGAACTTCATTTACGTTGTATGTATGAGCTTCTAGCCAGCAGGAGTTGACATGCATCTGTACCATGGAACACGTTATATATGGCAAATGCCTCTCAACCCCTACAGGCTTTTATCTCGCAACGAATGCAAATGCAGTTCACTTCTTATTTGCCAGTGGTGAAGTCGACATAGATTCATAACTATTGAATACGGACTGTAGAATCATAATGGGTATTAAAAGTCTCCTGAACTATACAACTTCCTGATTGTATTTCTGTGGTAACTCTTGCTGCAGTTACAACAAGCGGATTGCATTTGCCTGTTGATTCTTGCTCCTTTACAAATTGCTGGTAGTATTTGCTTGATAACCAATGCTGTCTTCGTGATCATTTTATATCGATATAAAATCGGAAAAAAGATAGAGAGAGGCCCTTCACAAGTTGAATAGCTGATTGTCCATCAGAGAACGAAGCTGTTACGGACGGTCTCTGATGGATAATCAGCTATTCAATCTTGTGAAGAGCCTCTGTCTATCTCTTCTGATTTTATATTTACCGATGATCATGAAGACGTTTTAAGTCATAACTGCAGTTGCACTTCTACTACTGATGGTCATGTCAACTTATTCATAACCGGGATTTCATTTCTACTACTGCTCCTCATCACGACGTTCAAAATCAAAGCTGTAATTGCTTTGCTACTATTATTACTGATGGTCAGGATGATGTTCAAAATCATTACTGTTATTGCATTTCTACTGCTGATGGCCATGATGATGATGATGTTCATAATCATAACTATGATTTCATTCCTACTGTAGGTAACACATCCGATGATCATAACGTGTCTGATAAATGCAGATGGGACTAGAGACACACAGGTTGACTTTAATGCTCTTAGATCTGTTCGTGCAAAGCACGCGAAAAATCTTATTTATGGTCATATAAATGTAAACAGTTTAGATATAAGCATGCTGAAGTGGCTGAACTCCTGCAAAATGGCTATATTGATGTTTGTAGTAGCCAGATGAAACTGCTCAATTCAATGTTGACAACTATGCGTTGTATCACAAAGATCGTGACTGCCACAGTGTTGGTCTCATGATGGACATACGCTCTGACATTCCTCATAGGCACAGAGCTGAACTTGATTGAGTACAATCAACATGGCATTAAAACAAGTGTCCTTGAAATTCATGTTAAGAAGGAAGAATGGATGATTGCCACAGTATATCGCCCACCTTCTGTACATATTTCTAAACACACAGATGCTATGGACCACCTCTCAAATGTTTGTGAGGATGAATGTAAGACTTACTTCATAACGGGTGACTTAAACGTAAACTTTCTTGGTAAAAAATAGGACAAGGCCGATCAGGATAACATTCTTGATGTAACGATTTATCAAATGTTATAAAATCTCCTACTTGTTTCTAAGGTGCAAACTCCACGCTAATTGTGCAATTTTGACAAACTGTCCGTAAAGAGTGTCAGAGCCTACAAGTATAGACACTGGCATAAGTGATTTTCACAATTTGGTATTAGCCAGCACCAAAATACAACTGCCTAAACCAGTAAAAGGCAATTTTCACTATCACAGCTACAAGTCTTTCAATGAAGAAAAACTTGTAGCTGACCTTGAAGCTGCTCCATTCCATGTAACTGGCATTTTTGATGATGTTGACGATGTAATATGGTTTCACGACACACCTCTCAGTAATGGTATTAACGAAGGCGCTCTACTAAAGAGCACGCGTGCCAGAGCAAACAAAGCACTCTTCATGAATGGTGAATTAAGACGTGAGATAAACATTAAGTGTGCTCTGGGGAAGAAAAGTAAGAAACACAAAGGCAACTGGGAAGCATATCATGTTCAAAGAAACAAAGTTACCCATTCTACGCAAATTGTCTATCAAACGGTACTTTAGGGACAGATGTGACCATTCTATTTCACAATCCCTCTGGAAAACCACCAGGCATTTTTTAACTGAAAATTCTAACTATATTCAAATTCGAACTATTATTTTAATGGATGATGAAAATTTGATTCATGATGCAAAAGATGTTTGCCATACTTTCAATAATTTCTTTATATCCGCTGGCGGGGATTCACCTAACCAGAACTCTGTCTCGCAAGACAAAAATGCGCCACCTGGCGGTGAGCACAAGAGCCTAAAGAAGATTGAAGCTGAAATGAATCATTGTTACAGTGCTTTCGAATTTCAGCCTGTAAATGAAGAAAATGTACTCAAAGTGCTTTTAGACTCAAATGACAAAAAGGCTATTGGACCAGATAATATCCCTGCAAAGTTATTAACGATTAGGCCATCTGTCCATCTCTTACCGGACGTATCATCATGTCAATAACTTCAATAAAATTTTTGAAAGTGTGCAGAATGAACAAATGACTGGATTTTTTCAAAGATATTCTAACTTCTTTATCATGTGCTTTTATGACAAAATACAGTTGTCAAAGCCCACTCATCAAAGTCACTCAAGACTGAAAACTTGCTGTAGATAAACATGAGTCTGTAGGAGTTATTCTAATGGACCTTTATAAAGCTTTTGATGGTCTTCCTCATGATCTCTTACTTTGTAAACTAAAACCGTATGGTTTCTCGGACAATGCATTTGAGTTAATTGGCAGATATCTAACTGACCGTGGACAAAGGGTAAAATACGATGCAACTTTCAGTCAATGGACGGACATATTAAGAGGGTTTCCCCAAGGAAGTATCCTTGGCCCTCTGCTCTTCAATATTTTCATGAACGATTTTTTTCTATCTTAAAGGCAAATGCGATCTTTATAATTATGCAGATCATAATACCCTATCTGTCCGGGATCAAGATCTCAGATCCCTGAAAACTGCTCCAGAAACAGCTGCTCAAATTGGCATTAAATGGTTTAACGACAACGACAGAAAAGTCAATCCTGATAAGTTTCAAGCTACACTACTCACTTCCAGAACTCAGTGTCATCCGGGTAATTACTACGTTGAAACAGAAGGCGACACACTCAAGCCAGAAAAATGTGTAAAACCACTTGGTTTATATATAGCTATCTGTAAAACCACTTTGTTTATATATAGCTATCTGTAAAACCACTTGGTTTATATATAGCTATCTGTAAAACCTTTTGGTTTATATATAGCTATCTGTAAAACCTCTTGGTTTATATATAGCTATCTGTAAAACCATTTGGTTTATATATAGCTATCTGTAAAACCACTTGGTTTATATATAGCTAAGTGTAAAACCACTTGGTTTATATATAGCTATCTGTAAAACCACTTTGTTTATATATAGCTATCTGTAAAACCACTTGGTTTATATATAGCTGATAAACTGAAATTCCATGACCACATTACTCGCATATGTAAGCAGGCTGCTAAACAAATAAATGTACTAAGACGGTTCTCCACGATTCTAAGTCAAAAAGAAAATATGCAAATTCCCAATGCTTTCATTCTATCTAACTTCAATTACCGCCCTCTTGTTTGGTACCTATGTGGACAAGCCGACACTAACAAAATGGAAAGGATACAAGAACGAGCCCTTCGCTTTGTCTTAAATGACCACAACTCTTCCTACCCTGATCTTCTACAACGAGCAAATTAGCCGCCTAAGTCGTCTATGCAAATTATCTTAAGAAATATGCAAAATTATCACGCACAATGGCCCAGATTTCCTTCAAAGTTTATTTGAAAGATATGAGACTCCCTACAATCTAAGAGATAACAATAGGATCCTGCAGCCTGCTTATAATACGGTAACTTATGGCAGAAACTCGGTACGCTACCAAAGGGCCAAGCTGGGGAATGTACTCCCTCTCCATATCAAGGAAGCAACCACCCTCTCTCAGTTCAAGACTCATACATACATGGCTTGGCCCATTCTGTCAATGTTATCTGTGTGTACTATGTCACAGCAGGATGTAAGCCACTTTTTTTCTTTCTTTCAATGACTGAATGTATATAGTTTCATCCTTGGTTCACTGTATTTACCACTTCATCTTCCACTGGTTCATTTTAGTCGAAGAATAGTGCCTCGGCGCTAATGTTTTATTGTACTGCACCCCGACTTGAAATAAAGATTATTATGCGATTAAAATGTCATCATATGTTCTCGTATATCCTGCTGACTAAGTTACATATTTCACGCGTTGTGTACCACGTTTTGGACTGGGACTAACCAGTCTTAATAAAAGTATGGATATATTGTACCACGATTACACTTACACACTATGGTTGTCCGTTTTGCACCCTTTACGTTACAAACTTTATTATATGGTCCATTTGACTGCTCTCTCCAAGAAAACATGGATTTTTTTTTAGCTATACATGACTACATTTCTGCAACTGACCGCTTTAAACCAACTGACATTGTTTAAACTTGTGGATTTTCAACCACTAGTGATCATCTTTCGGGTTTTGATTTATGCTCCTCAAAATGTTTTACTCCGTTTTTCAATACACAGCAATCTTTACTATACATTTTGATTTCCGACCTGGTTCGGAGTGTATATCATGTGCACTGTAGATATTGCCCCACTATCTGTCTTGTTAGTGTTCATGTTTTCTTATTTTGTTGGTGTGTGTTTCTGTTTTGCCCTGTCTATTTGTCTTCCTTTCTCGCAAGAGGGATTCATATAGGGCATGCCCTTTTCCCAATTGCTATGTGCGATCATGTTGTGGATTTTTCTTGTAAATTTAACAATAAAATATGTTTAAACCAAAGTATGGATTTCATTATGCATTTACCAGAGAGACAGAACATAACTAAAGAGCAACGGAAAACACAATAGGCTTGAATCATATATAACCAACGTATGGATTTCATTATGCATTTCCCAGGGAGACAGAACATAACAAAAGAACAATGGAAAACACAATAGACTTGAATCATATATAGACAAAATTACCCGAGTCGTTCATCTGTCAAGCCGAATCCCCCGAGTTGTTTGCTTGCCTCCGCGCCTGATCACCCAAGCGGGAGATCAGGCGCGCATGCAGGCAAACAGCGAGGGGGATTCGGCTCAGGCAGATTAAAGACAAGGGCTATTTATGTCTGGTTGCCAAACCAGACATTTTGTTTTTCCAAGAATTCTCTCTCTCTCTCTCTCTCTCTCTCTCTCTCTCTCTCTCTCTCTCTCTCTCTCTCTCTCTCTCTCTCTCTCTCTCTCTCTCTCTCTCTCTCTCTCTCTCTCTCTCTCTCTCTTTATGACCAAGTTGGTCCACAGTTTTTTTCAGACACTATTTTTCCAAAAATCACCAAACTTGCCATGGTGACTGACATAACCAGTGAATCTGTGCATCTCATTTGGAACTGTCATGTTCAAAATTATGCAAAGATTTAGAGGCAACATAAATTTTAAAAGCGCCATATCTTCCAAACTATTGTAGATGGAGTCAAAATTTCAATGTGCATATATACCTTTGTGACACTTGCCACTATAATGGACAGTATAGTTGTAGAATTTCAAATTATGCAAATAAGGGGCATTGGAAAATTTAAAAGTTGATTATCTCCAAAACTGTTATACATAGAGATGCCGTTCTAACGTCAATTTATAGGTCTGTGGCAAAGTCGCATCCAATGAACCATGAACCAAAGTTGTAGGATTTTAATTGTTGCAAATTAGGTGAATATGCAAAATGTAAATCTTTAATAGCTTCAAAACTATTTTAGAGGTGCCATCTCTATTTCAATTTATGGGTTTGTGGCATAGCCCCATCCAATGAATAATAAACTAAAGTTCTTCTAGGCTTATACTTCATGCAAATTAGACAAATACACAAAATTAAGATGTTGAAAAGCTTCAAAACTATTATAGATAGTAGTTTCATTCAAACATCACTTTATAAGTTTGGGACATGGCCACATCCCTTAAACCAAGAACCAAAGCTGAGCATTTTAATTTATAAAAATTAGGCTAATACTCGAAATTTAGATTATGTTGAACAATGGTGAAGTGTATCATTTCAAACTGTTCTCATTATGAAGGCACCCAGACAAATTTGCTGTGAAGCAAATCTTCTTTTCTAGTTTTTATTTTATCCCCTACTTTGTACCATATTACATTGAAAACCATTGGGGTATGGCCTATGTGATATTATTGACCATATCCCATGGGTGGTACTAATTTTTACCACATTTGTAAAATCAGGAATATGGTTTTACAAATATGGAAGGGATCAATTCCATGTTTTGCATGACTATGGGACAAAGGTCAACCAATTTTATATATACCGATGGGACGTGGTCAACAATATCACATGGGCCATATCCCATGGGTTTTCAATGTAATATGGTACAAAGTAGGGGATAAAATAGTAAAACCAGCCAAGTGGAGGAGACGAGTCAGCAGACTGGCCTCGTTCCCCCGGCGGATCACTCCGAGTGCTTGCACGAGGAGTGATCCGCCGCGGAAACGAGGCCAGTCTGCTGACGAGTCTCCTCCACGCGGCTGGTTTTACTTTTATCCAGTAATCATAGCTGTAATTTTATTTTCATCGTTAAATACCAAAAAAAAAAAAAAAAAAAAAAAAGACAATTTAAAACAGTTTGAATGTTTATTTCATCAAACAAGGCTTATGGTAGCTTTGCGTATGAATAACTGTAACGCAGGATCCAGTAATTGGGTCATTTGAAAACTACATGCTTGACGTGCGCCAACTACAAGAATTTAGAAGGAAAGTAGTTCTCAGTGACCTTTGCACTGTGGTGATATGGATTGACCTTTGCACTGTGGTGATATGGATTGACCTTTGCACTGTGGTGATATGGACAGGGTTATCACCCAGTCTGTATCTTCCATCTTTTCTGGATGATACAGCTATTATTACTGGATAAAGCCTAAAACGCACCGGAAGCCGGTTCACATTGACATTGAATCCCTTTACTGTACATAAGCTGGCTGACCAGAATATCCCAGTATCCATTAAGACACCAATATAGTGATTTAACTGGTTGTGGGGAGGAAGACAAGCAGGTCGCGGAAGACGAACTATGCAAGAGTACAAAGAAAAAAAAAGACCGCTAACCAAAGGTAACAAATATAACGGTTGTAACGATACATGGACTGTTCAACATATCAATAAAGGAGTAACACCATAGTTTTTTTTTCCAACTTTAAAACTTGTACAAAATCAACGTCTGTTGCCTTTGTGGATAAGGAGATCGTGGCCTGTATCAGATTTATAACATTATAATAGTAATGTATTGTCACAATTTTAAATACTATCATCCTGTTTATCTGTTTTCTTATCATTGCTGTGATATTTGTAGCTCCAAATAACTGAGAAGTGGCTAGGGCCTGCTGTATGGTTGGATTTCGGACCGTTTGTTGGTAAATCACCCCACGACCGTACGCTGGAAAAAATCCATAATTAAGCATTACCATTGGCATTCAGTGCAACAGTAGCTTCATTGCATATAATTCTACATACATGAGCAGAAACAACGAAAAAACCAAGAAGTTTGTTTTTGCAACTACCAAGTGGGTGAATTGATCATGAGGTGGAAGTTCATATTAATGAAACCCATTGTATTGCTTTCTTCTATTGATGTTACATAGGCAACAGACTTAGTAGCAATAATGCAATAAATCTGAGGGGACTCTTAAAACACTGCACACTGTAGTGTATTTAATACCCTGCAACGAACACTCTTCTTGCCATTCAAGACAAGAACGACTGCACACCGTCATATATATATATATATATATATATATATATATATATATATATATATATATATATATATATATACATATATATATATATATATATATATATATATATATATATATAAATGTATGTGTGTATATATATATATATATATATATATATATATATATATACACACATACATTTACATATACCTTTTCTACTGATCGGTGTTGGCGGGCACACCAAGTTCTATATTCAAAATTATACTGCTGTCCCATTTTGAATATTGATTGTATTTTATGATAGAATATTTTTAATTTATTGACCGTGCAATCTGCACAGCCGATGAACGCGATTTAATGTTTGTTTTGTTGCTGTTGTTGTGTCACAGTGGTCAGCGGATATACACTATCACAAAAGTCTGCATGGGCAATTTCCACTGTTCTCGGGCACCAATCTGTTATGACAGGTTTCCAAATATCGCCTAGATGACCAGCTGTCTTTTTTTCTTGAGCGCCGATTTTTTTCCAAAGTATAGATTCAAAAGAAAATAGCCAGCCATTGATGTAACAAAATTTTACTAACAATTCTTAAATTTTTGCAAACATTTTAAATGGCATTTTACAAAGCATAAATCAGATTTAGTTTGTAGGGTTACATGAAAGAACACATAACGCTCTCCAAAACCGTATTTTCAATTTCAGAAAAAGGGCCAAGTTCTAGTTTTACGGCGGTTTAAATTTTTAAAACGTTTAAAAATTTCAATTTATGCATCTTGTAAATTTTGAACTAAAACCCTTATCCAAAATTTATGTTTCACTTCCCGTAAGAAAGTAATGTTTGCAGTTTTAGGTGTATGTGCTATTGTTTTGGCACAAACACGTAAAAGTAAAGGTTTTTAATTATGCAATTATAATTCAATTTATTGACGCTTACAGAGATTCCATTATTAGTAATAGCTTAATCCAAATGTATACTTTCAGAAAATATATAATTTATATTGTCTCAAATAACAAGTCTGGTGTATAAGGACATATTTAGAGGAAAGTCTTTGATTTCTGTGTAAAGTGCTGTAAAAGTGTACCACGGCCTTAAAGAGCAAACCTTGTTAATACCGTCCAGGCGCTCAGGTGTCTGTGTGATAGCTGACGATTTTGATCCGAAACCGGTTCTGCCAGCGGTCACACCATTTGTTCTTTCGTGTTATCAGACAAACATCGAGAGAGCTTTGGAATAGCGCTGTAGTACGCTGGTTCACACGCGGCAGCCTTTTGTCTTATTTTCAAATGTGCGTGCTTTACACATAAAAACATTAACCACCGGAAATTACTAATGACGGTGTTTTTTACTGCTGTCCTTGGGGTTTATAAGTATATAGGCCTAGTTTCAATACACTGCGATTTGCTGTGGTTGTGACGCTAGGCTTATCACTCAGGAATCAGGAATCCTTTATTGAATCAGTACATACAATCAACCAATTTGAATACACATATGTATATATATATATATATATATATATATATATATATATATATATATATATATATATATATATATATATATATATATACATATATATATATATACTCACACACACACACACAAATATGATGCCACTATATTGTTAGTTTAAGAATAATTATGTACAGATTGATCCGGGAGACTAGTATTAAGCTCACGTTTGACCGTTATCATACCAGTAACCGGAAGCTTGCTATTTATACAAATAATAATTAGGCACACACTAGTAATTGTGATAGCCATTATCTTAGGGTATAAAATGCAACCAACATTAAGATTGTATAACAAGTTCACATGCATGTATGTCAGGCTTAAAACTAAGCTCGTGCATTCTTATCCATTCAATTCCGATGCAACACAAGTAGTTAAATTGCAAATATAACTATTTTGTTTGTTACACTCTGTGTCATACTTGTTTAGATTATATATATTGCGAAACAGTGCGTTGATGCTGTGTATATTTACCTTATATTTTTCTTATGGCGGGTGTATCGTTTAAATTCAGGCCTGTACAATGATAACGTAAGCTCATTGAGCTTTTACATCGGACTTACAGGTAAAACATACGCCCGGAAGTACTTTAAAAACACCTAGATATGGTGCCTTCATAACTAATATGCAGATTCATAAATATCACAAAAACGATGTAGGCCTACTTTCTACTTTCTTTTTTCTGTAAACTTATCTGACTAACAAGTCAGGAGAACTAAAAGGTGATAGGCCTACCAAGTCTCTCTTTTTTATTTTTGGCACAAGTAATAGAATTTGGATTTTGAGCGGTTAGGCCTATATGTTTTGGGAACACTAGTCTGTAGTTAATGAAGAATATTTCAAAGGTTGAGAGGACCGGTTCAAACCACCAGTTGCCTTTTATGAGGGACTGCCTGTCTCAAGTCAGGAGTGAAATTTGTTTCTTCACATTAGTATTGCAAGATGAATGTTGATGCTTTGGTAACTCTGGAATCTCTTTGCTGTCATTGTTGGGTTTGGAATTTATGAATATGGGTCATGTTTTTCTTTACTATTACATAAGGTGCATTTACATATAGGCTAAGCCTATTCCCACTCCATATTCTAATACGTTTGTTTGTTTTGTTTTTTTAATCACTAAACCTTGATGATGAGACAACTCTTATATTTTCTGGTTTCTCATTCCAAATTTTTGTACAGGAGTATCTAAATCTGTGCTTGATGTATGTTTCTGTTCTTACTCTTGGTATTTCTACGATATCTGTGTAACTAAAACTATATGTTGAATTTCTGCGTTTTACCAGGTCAGTCATATAGGTTGGTCTTTCGCCATTTAAAATTTTAAAGGTTTTAATTGCAGTAAGCCTCATCCATCTCACTTGCAGTGAGCAGGTGTCCGCTTTGCTAAGGATCTCCGCATACCTGCTGTCAAGATCTTGAACAAATTTCAGTGCAGGGTAATGTAATGCCTCAAGTTTTGTTATACTCGTAGCACCACAACGTCTCCACACAAGTGGACAAAAGTTAAAAATTGACATTATGACGGCATGGTATTTTGCCTTTCTACCTTAAACTCATTCCACCCTGATAGGAGACCAACTCAACAGCTTTCCTTGGCGCGTTCTGGGCGCAGTGGGCCCAGAGTGCGCCAAGGAAAGCTGTTGACCATGAGTATATAATTTGGAATAATCTTCCATGCAAGTTTCATCAGTAATTTTGAAAAATAATCCCTAAATTAGTAAAATACAATTAGCAGACGACATTTAGATATTAGCCGGCAAAAGCGTCATTAGGGGGGAATGAGTTCAAGTACAGGTGGGTACCGACACGTTTTGAGTACGTTGATCAAGTTCGGTGCCCCTTTGCATATCTTGGATACATAAAAAAGGAAATTTGGGCATGTGACAGTGTCTACTCGAAGGTGTTAGACGTGTTCCCCACATTGGAAGCAGATGCCAAGGACACTGAAGGTGGGTCTAATTTCATAGGTCCTCTTCCCACTGCGACCCCTGAAATTTATCTGGGTTTGCCTCCATATCGTTGGCTTCAAACCAATCAACTATGTCACCACCTTTAGTCTCCGTGGCATACACAAGTTTGGTAAAGGAGTCAGCAGAATAGCTAACAGTATTGTCATGTGCATAATTGTACAATTTGGTGCCTTTGGTGAAATAAAAGATGCCATTTATAAAAACATTAAAAAGAAGAGGCCCAAGATTGAGCCTTGGGGTACATCCTTGAGTACATCTCTGGTATGATTTCCCAAGGCCACACACTGTTTTCTATCCTTGAGATGGCTGGCCAGTAGATCTACTGCAGTGTTTGTAAGTCAATACGCCCTCAGGTTTTCGAGAATAAGGGTGTGGGGGCAAACAATCTAAAGCTTTCGAAAGGTCCATGAGTATAGCTCCCAACCAAAAAAAAAGAAAAAGAAAAAAAAAAGGGGGGGGGGGGAATAAAATAATAATGATGATGATGATGATGATGATGATGATGATGATGATGATGATGATGATGATGATGATGATGATGATGATAATAATAATAATAATAATAAAACTAGAGCCATATGATATCCTTAGATTTATAGTCTACATTAAAGGTCATTGTGTCCAAAATCGAGAGCACACGGAATTTTAATTTGCTCTGTTCAGTTGACCTCTGTATCAAATTTGACAGGAATCCCATTGAGGTGCTGTGAACATATGGCGGCATAAAGTCAAACTACAAGCAACTGACAGGGAACAGGAAATTGGCCAACCGTAACATGAAAATCTAATCAGCTATTCTTTGTCTCACAATGTATCTCGGTACAAATTTGAAAAGAGCCCGTGCATCCAAAGCAGTGTGAAAATATTCCTAGAACAATATCAAATGTACCCATTGGCATGTCACAGTGACCCAGAGCTTTGTTCAGTAAGTCTTTAAATGTGCAAAATGTGAGACTCCATCTACGGATTTTAAAGATACTGCTCTAACAATGTCAAACCTGGTCGTACATAGGTCACATCTTCATTCAGTCGAAATGCTGACCTGGGTTTAATGCGATTCGAGATTAGGGGTCAAATCAGCAGCCTTGTTCTCAATTGCATAGCTGGGCAGTGCTTATGTAAACAAAGAAGCATGGGGTACATCCTAGTCCCTGCTTTTGGGGAATGCTGAGGTGTAATCATCTCAAAATGGATGTATATTTACCCAAACATATCATGTTTATGTATTTCTTTGTAGTTACAATGTTGAATAACAGTTTCTGATGCACTCCACTGAAATTAGAAATAATCAATGACAAAATAGGGCATAATATTATTTCCTATGACCCTGCCAAATCCTGATTTCTGTATCAATTCAAAATGTATTGTATGCTGTTCCATCATTTTCTGTAAAATGATGCAAAACTGGATGACATACTGGCTCAGCATCCAGCAAAGGTGAACACTTGGTTCTTGTTACCATGGGAATGGCAGCCATCTTGAGTGAACAGCCAATCACAGAGCCCTTGTGCCCATGGCACCAGGCAAAATGACCAGCCCTCTGTTTATTCATCTGTCAGTTTCGGATCACATGAGAGGGGTGTAATAAGTGATTTATCATTTATATAAGTCAGTGCACTTATTGGTCCCAATTAATGGTCATTTTACGAGCTTTCTGTCACCCAACACCCCACTGAAGATGCAAGAGATGCCTGTTTGGAACACCTATCAACCAGATACTGCTCTGGCATTTTAATTTAAAACAGACCCATGACCAAATCACGCTGTAACTTGACCAACAAGTGTTCATGCTTTCAAGAGGGCATAAATTGGGACTGGGTTGGGTTAAATTTTCAAGATACAAGTGGTCTAATAAAACGAAACTTTTTCAGTAATAACATAGATTAGGCCATGTTTCATACTTTTTTATATTTTAAGTTGTAAAAAAGGGATTTTTGAGCATTCTAGGGCAAATTGTACAGTATTGATAAAGGTTAAAAGAGTCATACCCCCTAAACATGGAATTTTGGGGTTCCTTCCTTTTTGGCTGAAGGTGGACACAGGGTTGTTACTCATAATCCTTCCACCCCCATTGGATTCTGGATCTGTATGCTTTGGCAGTGCATTCTTGGTGCAAATTGCTGGGAATAGACCCCATGTTACAAAACTGGAGCTTTGTAGAAAACATGGATTTTTTTGCAAAATGGTGGATTTTAGGGGTTGAAATATAAAGTCGGGTCACAAGTTTATTTCTTTCTAGTTTGGACCTACATCTTACTGCTTGCATCAGAAAATTATTCTTGCCGTAGATGGCAAAATGTTTTGTCATCACATTGCTTGTACAATTTGTAATCAAAATAGATGTACAGGACTTCTGGATATTTGGGTCAGGAATGACTGACAGGTCAGAAATGAAATGTCCTCGGTGGCCTTGGGACAAAAGATCAAAGACACCCAGATTCTGTAATACAAGAGGCCTATGGGCCTTGTGCTGTCCCAACATTCCCATTGATGTCCAAGCTACACCCTGCAATTACAAAATCACCTTTTTTCAACTTAACAGGCATGGTAACCTCACAAAAATAGGTCAAGGTCACCGTATTACATAACATCCCACCTTTTGCCGTGGTCTACCTATAATATAAATTTGGCAAGTCAATTCCAATTATTTTTCTAATTTTGGAATTTTGTATCTTAAAACACATTTTGGCTCATAATTTCCATCTTATTATAGGTGACTCTACTAGTATCATTGATAACTTAGATTTGAAACTCCCCTACAATCCCTCCAAATTTGGTGAACATCTGCCAAAAATTCAACCTGCTTGAGTGTTTACAAGATTTTCACATTTTGACCCGTACATTGCACAATATTGTAGCGGGAGGCACCAATATCAAAAGGGACATAGATTTCCATACACCCTTTAAGGTCTAATTGTTATACGAGGCCGACTTGAAAATTTTGGGCCGTATCGCAGTCACAAAAATTTTCACATTTGGCCTATATATTACCTACTAGAGGTGGCACCACCAGCATTGATGTTGACAAAGATTTTCATACACTTTAGAACTTCTAAATGTTATATGGGCCTAATTCAAACATTGTGTGAGCACAGAGCATTCATGAGATAACCCCTACATTCAAACTGGCCATTTGACCTTGACATCTCCGATTAAAAACTTTGTTACTTTTCAAATTGTGCACCTTGCATCCAGCTTTCCGTACATGGTCTGTTTGTTCTAATCAGGTAATAACTCGAGTTATCGTAGAAAAACAATAAATTTAGCCAAGTGCCAAAATCCGTAACTGGGTCATGGTGAACCAGTGGTAGATCATCAAGTACAGTTTTATGTATAATGTGACCAAGTCCAATTTCGATCTGAAGGCTCAATTCTCTTTTGCCATTGATGTCCAAGCTACACCGTTACTACAAAATCACCTATATCAAATTTAGATGCATGGTGACCTCACAAAGATAGTTCAAGGTCAGATATTATGTAACATTCTAGCATTGGACATGGTTTATATATCCAATAAATATTGCAATAATCCAATTACTCTTTCAAATATGGAAATTTTGATCTTAAAACCCATTTTGGCTCATAATTTCCATCAAATTATAGGCGGTGTACTAGTAACTTAAGACTGACCTCCCACACAATCCCGCCAAATTTGGTAAAGATCCACCAAAAACTAAAGATGCTACAGTGTTCAGAAGATTTTAACATTTTGACCCCTATGTTACATAATATTGTAGGTGGCCACCAATACTGAAAGGGACCTACATTTTCATACTTTTGTAAGTCCTGAAAGTTATATTGGACTAACATGAAAACTTTTAAAGTTACTGCGCTCGCAATGCAGAAGTTTAAGGAGGGATGGACAGACAGAATGACGGACACGAGTCATGCTATAAGCTCTGTGACCTTAGGTCAGAAGAGCTAAAAAATTGCAGTGCCACCTCTAGAACAAATTATGGTACAGGGGTCCCCAGCAGTGTCTCTTGCAATTGGCCTGGCAATTTTTAAAACAATTTTTAAAATTTTGCCAAAAAATGAACCAAAACATTCCTGGACCCTGCCCATTTGAACAAGCTTGGTAGAATTCCACCAAAGGTACATCCCCACCAAGTTTGAAGTGCATCTGGCTGACGGTTTCACAGAAGCTGAAAATGTAGAATTATGGGCAGCTTTCTTCTGTATCGATATTCTTCCTTCATTTTACTAGTTATTGTAGTTTCGTTAGGGATGTATGAAAGCATGAACAGACAACAGAGGAGGACCATATTATAACCTCAGCTGAGGTAAAAAAAAAGGCAAGACAACACACATCTGTGTACATTACTTTTATTTTGTAAGTTCAACAGAAGCAATGGTCTAATAATGAGGCTAGTAACCATGGTGACCACTACTCATTGTGATTGAAAACACAGTAAGGCCATTGTGAGTGATCTATGCACCATTCCAAAGCACTGCTAAAACATTCTAAAAGGATTGATTTCCTTTGCCCACATTACTTTTATCTCTACCCCACTTTACACAGTTTCTTCTCTGAACAGTTGGTATCCTTCAGAAAGTACCGTTTTTCTCCCAATAATTAAAGAGCCCCCTAATTTTTCAGAATTTGAATAACCAAACACCAGACAAAAAACCAGGGGGGCTGTGTGAACAGCCCATGCTCAGCTGACCTAAGCTTGTTCACAAAATCAAAGTTGTAACTGAACTGAGCCGAGTTGAGTTCACTTGAACTTAAGCTTTATTCATATGGCATTTACATGTAGAAGTATTTCAAACAATTGCCTCAGAAAAATTCATTAAAAATATAAATGTTACTGGAGTATGAAAAATTGAAGAACATTTCAAGAGAGCTTTAAAAAAGAGCATTAATACAAGGTGGAGAAACTACATGATATTGAACACTAGAATGCCCATCAACTTACCATGCTTACATAGAAATCAAATGGAAAGGTGCATTTTCCAGAAAATACCTGATTTTAAAAAATCATAAAAAATCATGAATCCACAGCAGTGTCACCTAGTCAACAACTTTGTTTGAACCCCCTTTCACAAGGAATATAGTCACAAAGTTTCAGTTTAATCTGAGCAATGTTTCTGGAGAAAAAGTCTAAAATATCGAAACCACAGAAAACATCATATAAAATAAGACAAAATCTGCAGCACCACCTGGTGAACAAACTAAGAACTAGGAGTCCCAGAAGTGTTCCTCTGTGATATCAAAGCAAGTGGACGAGTGGCTTCTGAGAATTTTTAAGATTTGCCCAATAAGAAAAAAAAATAAAATAAAGAATCCAAAATTCACTGGAGCGTGACCATTTGAACAAACTTGGTAGAGACTCAACCTAGGTACATGTCACCATGTTTGAAGTGAACCTGGAGGAGTTAAACAAAAGAAATTGAAATTGTGAATTAACAATGGAATCTCCATTGACTTACATAGTAATCAATAGGAAGGGTACATCTACTGAAAAGTACCCACACTTGAAAAAAATCATTAAAAATCAGGGATCCACAGCAGTGCTACCTAGTGAATAACTTTGACCCTTTCACAAGGAACATATCCACCATGGTTCAGCTTAATCTGAGTGATGTTTCTGGAGAAGTCGAAAATAGCAACAAAAAAAACCACACACACACACACACACACACACACACACACACACACACACACACACACACACACACACAAAAAGAGCAAAATAGAAAAAAATTGCAGGACTGCTTGTTGAACAAATTACGAAATAAAAGTTCCTAGGAGTATTCCTGTGTGATATCAAAGCAATTGGGTGAGCGGTTTTAGAAAAAAAACAAAAAAAAAAAAATGGCCCCAGAAAAGAAAACTAGAGGCTGATCAGTGACCAAAAACCCCTCGGCCAGGATGCACAGACAGACAGAAGGATCGGATAGGTGACAATACCCCTCCGGTAGGTCAAGGTTACTTCTGTTTGACCTAATGACAAAGCTTTGGTGCAAATGCAATGAGCCCAGATATCATGGCAGGGCCATTTTTCTTCAATGCAGCACTGTGTCCTAAATATGTGACCCAGTGACCTGGTTTTCTCTAGGTGTCTGAGGCATCCTTAGGACCAACTTTCATGAATAATTAGTGCAGCTACAAGGAGAAAATTAAGATTTGAAGATATCATGGTACCGCCATTTTTCTTCAATGCAGCACTACATATGACCTTGTGACCTAGTTTTTGATACGCTTCGGAGGCATCCTTAGGGCCAACTGTCATAAATAATTGATAAGGCTACATTCAATATTTTTTTAATATTTTGTTAACATCATTTTTTTCTTTAGTGTAGTACTATGACCTAAATATGTGACTTAGTGACCTGCTTTCCGATATGCACCTGAAGCACCTCAATGGCCCTGTGGTAAAAATTTGGTCTCTGTAAAGTGAGTATTTTTTTGAAGATATGGAATTAACAAGGAATGGATGGATGGACGGACAGATGAATGGGCAGATGACAACAATACCCCTCCGGCCTAGAAGGCCGAGGAGTAAAAATCATTAAAAAATCACTGGTGCTTGACCATTTCAACAAATTGGTAGAGAACCATCCAAGGTACATTGCCATCAAGTTTGAAGTGAATCTGGCTGACGGTTTCGGAGAAACAGTTGAAAATGTCAATTGTGAATAGATGAGGGATGTCATAAGCTTTCCTGGCTGACAAGCCAGCTAAGCTAAGAATCTACATTTAATGATCTTCTTACAATATTTTACCAATAATGTTCAAACCAGAATTATAAAATAACTCTTTCACTGCCAACTGTGACTTCAGTCATAGTTCTTAAGAAGACCTGGGAATTATCAAAAGGGTGTTATATTAATACTCTTTGTGAGAAAAAGCCTTTCATTCAGGTACCAGCATGAATATCGTTGAACAGAAAATAATGGTCACTGTCAACAGCTTTCCTATTGAGCTCAAAGCATGTCAAGGATAGCTGCTGACTCAATACAAAATATGGCACTGAAAGAGTTCAAGGCTCACTACATTGCGATTTTGTAAGAGCTTTGCTTATTAGGAGGAATACGGTAATTATCTTCGGGCAAAAGGGTAAGTTAAGTTGTTGAAAACATGGGTTCAATGTTTGGCGGAGTTCTTTAAGACCATTATGATTCAACAAACAAACGTTTCACCTTACTAATGTTCGTTAACATGGAACCATTCATGGTCCCCAAGACTCGCAAGGAAGAGTATGCAAATCCACGCTGACCAATGCTTATCAGTATAGTAACTACATGTACATCAACCACTGTCTGCACCAAGCACCAACTGGTAACACCCTCCCACCCTTCTCATCACACAGCATCCAAACCAAATCATGACAGATTAAATGTCCCTTATGTCCTCACAAAACAGTGGCTTGCAAGCTCTCTTTATCCACCCACCCCACCCCACCCCCGAAAAAAAAAAAACAAAAACAAACAAAATTCACATTTCACATTTGAAAAACTTTTAAAAATTACAGTATCTCCCACTTTCTTCCATCATATAGTCCATCAAAAATATATTTCATTCCATCTGCTCCAGGTTTCATAAGAAGAACATTGCCTGTCAATCCATAAATCTAACATAAACCTACTCTACAATAAAGCTCCTGCCCAAAAAGCTCAAAATATATGGATCTCTGAAAAAACAGAGCACAAATAATCTCGCGTACACAAGTGATCACCAAGAAAAAAACTGATAGTGCAAGTATCTAATTCCAGTGGTTCCTGGAAAGCAAACAGCAGAATTTTAAAGGAGAGAACCTACAAGTTACGCAATATCTCAGAATACTCATTAGCTTTCAGTGATACATACAACTTATGAAACTAGCAGGAAATAAATTCCGAGTTACAAAAAGGAAATCACAACTTTCTCCAACTTAGGCAGTCTATAGACTGTCGCATTTTTTCTTTTTGGTTCACCAGGTTATGTTCCTGTATCACACCTTTAATCAAGTCTCAACTGCATAGCCTGGCATGCATACAAACACATTTCTGTACAGTGCCACATCTATCACATTCCCTTCCCTGTTACATCATTCATTCATAAATATTTCAAATCATCCCTACTTTTTGCCTCCACAGCAAGTAAGTGGGCTTTTCTTTCACATACATGTTAAATAAGCACCATGGGCTCTTTGGAAGTAAAAGTGAATGCAGTAGGACCTACATTGAAACTACCATAGCTGATCTACCATAAAAAAGTATATGTACATTTTTTTTTCTGATTTTTTAATGCCTTTTCGAGGCACAAAGTTGATTCGGCCAACTCGCGAGGCACAGGTGCTAGTGGAGGATGATATGGTAAAGTAAACTGGCAGATTTTTTTTCCCACCAGCTAAAGCTAAATCATTTTGAGACCAACAAGAGGCCCATGGGCCTAATGCTCTGCTGACATATATGACGACCATCACCAAAAATCTATTTCCTGAAATGCATTCCCTCCATCACCCTGAGGAATTAGTCAAGGTCATCCATACATGTATGATGCAACATCAAATTGACATATGCTAACACATTTGTGGTACATTTGGTAACATTCCCATTATTCTTTAACATGCAAGTGTTCTTTTCTTAAGTGCCTAATGTCCTTGAAAAAAGGTCAAAGCCACACAGCAAATTACAATTTTTGGCCATTGGCCTAAAGCATATATTTGGTGTCAATTTGCAGTTCCATTTCAATTTATAATCAAAATAATGAATTTAATGAACTTTTAACACCGAGATGCAAGTTCCACTTCAAGTCATCAGCAGCACCAACACAACTCCACATCATAGATTCTGTCAGCGTAATACACCTGTACTGCTATATTGACACATGTCCACAAAATCAGACAAAATTACAACAAAAAACTTCATTTCCTGCAATGTTTTCACTCCAGGACCTTGAGAGAGTAGGGCAAGGGCACCCATTATGCAGTATTACACATATACAGAGCACATCTATAGTACACTTGGTCTAGCCAGCTTTATTTCTCAACATGTGAAATTTAGAGTCCTTCACTCCATTCTACATGACCTTGAAAATTAGTTTAAGGGTCAATCAAAATTTAACCAATGGCCTAATACATGTTCCGGGGTAAATTGATATGAGATACATCTCAATTTTTAACTCATTCCATACCAGTCCCTGATTTTCCGTATATTTACATACATTTAAGACGACAATTGCATATATTTAAATTCTTCATGAAAAGAGCTTTCTTTCAAGTACCAACATGCCTATAGTTGTAAGTCAGTGGTTCTGGCACTGCTCGGCAAGTCATGTTGCAGCTGCCACAAGGGTAGCTGCAGCATGACTTGCCAGGCAGTGCCAGAACCACTGACCAAGGCCTGTAACCATAGTATGGAATGAGTTAACTCAACATAATGAATCAAATTACTTTCTAAACCTGTGAAGCTACTTCCACTTCATACTAGTAGTGGCGCCATCTAATTCAACATGTGAAAGACTTTTCCCTGTGTATTTTTGTAATGGTATATTGATACGTATGCATAAGTTCAGATGTTATCACCATAAAAAAAAAATCATTTCATGAATGCGTTACCTCTGCAGCCTTGAGACAGTAGGTCCAGGCCATCCATTACAACCAACATAATTTGTACATGAGACATATCTGTGGTATATTTGTTATCATTAGCCTTATTCTTTCTGAACATATTAGATTGAGTGTGTTTTCAACATCTTTTGGCCTATATCTTTCATAAAACTGTAGGTGGCCTGCCAATCCGAAAACATTTTTGTCTTTTTGCCTGATTGACTTCCCTAATGAGTTTTGTGATGATTTATGAAAAATTCTTTAAAAAGACAGCTCCACATTTTGGCCCTAATATTACATAATATATGTGGTGCCACCAATATCAAACTTGACCTAGCTTTTTATACGCTTGATAACTGTAGACTGCATCACACTAACAAGCAAAAGGTTACCCATGGACAAATGGACGGACAAACATGAGTAATCATATAAGCTCTGCAGCAAATGCTCAGCAGAGCTTTAAATGGCACAATCCTTTGGCTTTAGACAAGGTATTCTTCTGGTTTACTAGTCCAGCTGATTAACTTTTTCAGGGCCAAAATTGTCTAAAGTCGATCTACTGAAGTCAAACGAGTCTGAATTATCATTAGGATCTCAGATTTGTACTCCTCATAAATAAGACATTTCATTCAAGTACCATCATGCACATAGTTCCAGAGAAAATATCCCAAGTGAACAGCTTTTCTCAGCATGTGTTGCGCCCAATGTGCATCAAGAAAAGCTGTTGACTCGCTCCAAAATTTGGCACTGAAAGAGTTAATCTGTGTTGACTTCTCACAATCACTTAGTCTGTACTTGATGTGCTTTGTGGCTCCTTGAAACCAAAATAAATGTTTAACCCTTTCCCCCTCAAACCAGCAAAAACCGGCTGGTGGTCAAATGTCATCTGATTCAGTGATTTCAACAGTTATGTAAAACAATTTGACTGAGAAATGTACATGAGACTTATCAAGATCACATGCCCCAGGTCAACAGCTTTCCTTGGCATGGGTAGGGCACTTAGTGCCCAACCCATGCCAAGGAAAGCTTTTGACTCAGTCTTAATTCAAGGGGGACAGGGTTAACAGAATTACCATTAAATATTACAAATGAAAACCAGCAAACAGAAAAAATCATGACCTACAATCCATTCGCCTGAACCTAAATAGCAGAAAGTCATTGGACAATTCAATGTCCTTAGTATACAGTGGGCCCAGTCTGGACAGACCACGTTGCGGCCAGGTCTAGCCAGAAATGTCATTCATTTACACAGATTTTTACTTGGAATGTGATCAAACTTACTTGAAACTCATGTACATGTATCCCCTCTCTTTTTAATCAAATGTGAGCTGTTCTAACAAATTGAGGAGATTTTTTTTTTCTTTAGTTCAAGAAGAGGCAATTTACCTGAATTCAGGTAAAATCCCGAGAAGTGCCATCTCGGGTCTAACAGAGGTTCCATTCCAAGTACATGTATAACAACTTTAAACAGACACTTGAGTGGACCTCCTGAACATGGCCTCTCAAGCCAGGGACCATTACACTGGGCAATATCAAGGTGGAATACACACACCGGATAACGGAAAGATGTTCAACATTTGAAAAAGGAGAAAAAGGAACCAAAAATCTTACCCGTGTTCCTGCTTATGCATGAAGACAATATCATATTTGTCTGTAGAATCATCATTTAACCAAGGGTATAGAATGAGATTCCATATATCCCTGGCCAAAAACTCCAAATACCCAACCATACAACATCTGTGGTTTGTCACTGAACTTTACAACTGTGACGTACTGACCCTATTTAAACCACCCAAAGGTGACACAGAAACTCCAACCCACAGCTCCAAACAAACGGGAGATTCTCCCTCCTGGAGCACAGCCACTGTGCTGGGGGATGGGTGTGGGAGGGCAACGCCCCCTCCTGGGGTGAGAAAATTTTGAAAAAAAGGAGTTAAAATGGTGTATTTTGATGGGTTGTTTTTACCCCATCTATTTTTTATCTGGGCCGGAGAAAACTTATTCTAAGCGCGAGAATGGGAGAATTTGGAAAAAGGGCAAAAAAGATGGGAGATCTCCCGCTGAAAACTGGAGGGTTGGAGTCTCTGGTAACAAAGCTAGCACAGCAGATCTGTTTGCAGAAAAATTGGAACGGAACTGCTTCAAAGCAAACTGAATTTGTGTCAACTCTGGAGACCGAGTGTATAGCTTTGCTAGACTCAGTCAAGACCTTCAAACATTCTTAACAACATAAGTGCATGAAAACTGCACTGCAGTACTCTTGCTGGGCAATTTTTAATCTGGAAAAGAGATCTTCAATATATCTCCCTTGGGTCTCAGTAAAATTTTATGCTCAGTTGGTACAGGCCATGCTCATAACATGGTCTTTGTGTTACCTTGCAGCTATGGGGGAAACTGCATCATTGCATGATCTTGGCACTGTCTTACAGGGCAAGCTTCCACAGCAATCAGGGAACCGGGCTCATAATGTTGTCTTCGAATTGCCTTCCAGGTCATGTTACTAGAGCTATGGGGGAAACTGCCTCACACCATGATCCTTGCCTTGGCTTACAGTTCATGCTCATACTAGTCTTTCCACTGCCTTATAAGTCATACTGCAGCAGATAAGATCAGAGCCGCTGCATCAGTTTGCCAGTTATACAAACACCCTGGATGTGGCATGTTTGTACCAGTGTTCCCTGTAGCTTAACTCATTCCATACTATGGTCACATGCCTTGGTCAGCGGTTCTGGCACTGACTTAAGACTACAGGCATGCTGGTACTTGAGCGAAATCTCTTTTCATGAAGTATTTAAATATTCAATTGTCGTCTTACATCTAGGTAAATATATGGGAACATCAGGGACTGGTATGAAATGAGTTAAAACAGCAGGGAGATTTACCGTCCATTTTCCTTTTGCTTCATACCATTTTTCTTTGCTCTCTGCTTTTTTTTTAAATTTTCCTCCCCAACTTCTTTTTCTTTGGAGGACATAAAATATCAAAGAACACAGAAGAAATGCAACAAGCAGTACATTAACCTTAATTTGGATACACCTGTTAGGAATTTGCAGAGATTTGCATCAAAAGTGTGCTCTTTTTCTTGAAGCTTACTTTGAGGTGCCTTTATGTAGTCCCTACCCATGTTAACAAACATTTTTAGATTAAATAGCCTTGACGCGGTGAGCAGCTGCTGAGACCACGGTGTACTTAAGTGACAGCTTTTTATAATTCTCATCTGGCTCCAGCAAAATATTATATATGGAAATCTGTGACAAGGGCTGAACAAGAAACAAAATTTATCATGTTATACAGGCAAGATAGCACTTTTCATCCTGGTGATCACATATAATATTATTAAAAAAAACATATGCATCAGTAACTGGAAACACTTTTGAATTTCCATACATTCTTCCAGCTCAAAAATCAAAGAGGATTTTTTCAGGCATTTCCATAACCTGGACATTGTAACTTACATGTACTATATTTTGTTTTTTGCTGAGTTTTTATCTTTTATTTTCACAGCTACAGCAAATATGGAAATTCTCAACAACTGCTATAAAACTGTGGCACTACATTTTTTATTTCACCCACAGCAGGGATTTCTTTTTCTTGTAAGTAAATCCACTTCAATGCAAGGGTATTTGTTTTCAGGAACATATTCCAGAACTCTATTTTATCTCAAGTCTGTTGATTTGAAAACTGGATAAATGTGAAAATAATGCAATTTACAGAATCTATAATGCAAGGCTGTCATAAAACAAGTTCCATAAAAGAATTGTCCCTCTCAAAAAAAACAATTTTACGGTCGAGTGGGAAGCACATGAAATACATAGGCCCATCAGGCATGGAACACGGTAAATATCATGAATTTCCAACATGGTCAAAACTGTTTAACAAGCGCAGGGCCATCCTTACCCAGCTCAACCCATGCCAGATCAGAGATGCCACTGAGTTTGGAAAGAAATACCTGAACTGTTTAACCCCTTCCCCCTTAA
This sequence comes from Hermodice carunculata, assembly GCA_964020975.1. NCBI lineage: Eukaryota > Metazoa > Annelida > Polychaeta > Eunicida > Amphinomidae > Hermodice > Hermodice carunculata. Next base: position 22,287,725 of record OZ026621.1, on the reverse strand, counting down.
ACCGGCCAATACTGGCAGGTGGCCTAATCTTGTATGTTTCAGTGTTTTCAACTAATTTCAACTGTAATGAAAAACAAATTTGACTGAGAATTGTAGACGAGCCCTATTAAGATCACATGCCCCAGGTCAACAACTTTCCTTGGCATGAGTTGGGCACTTTGTGCCCAACTCATGCCGAGGAAAGTTGTTGACTCAAGTGTCAATTCAAGGGGGAAAGGGTTAAAATCTTACATGAAATCTTTAGGCCCTCTTTGCTTTCTCATAACATTCCTACCACTTTGATAAAATCGAGATGTGTTATGTGATTCAAGATTTAAAGAAAAATATCTGAATTCAGGTAAAATCCTGAGAAGTGGCATCTCTGGTAATGGTCACGCTCAGCGCTCGGCTTTTGAACTGCTTGGAAAGCCACGCTGTGGCATCACTTGCCAAACAATGCTCCCCATCCAGCCCCAACCAGGGCCAGAATTTCACAAAATTTTGCGACAATCTATTTGGATTTTTGTCAATTAGTTTTCTTGTCAAAGAAAGACAAGTTTAGGAGAATCTTTATGAGAATGAATTCTCGGCGAAATTCTGGCCCTGCCCAACCAATCTACCTGACTGTAACAATATACATCCTGTAATATACATCTAGTCGTTACCCATGTTCATACTTTGAGGGAGGGGACGGGGGTGCAGGGAAAGGGAAACTCTTTTTTAGCAAACATCAGGGAATGGTACAGAACGAGTTTAACAGTTGTGTGCAAAGACGGACTGCCATGTTTTGTATATTCTACAGGCTACTTCAATGGGAAGACAAGGTGATTGCCTGGGGGCCATTGCCAGGAAGCTGGCACACTTTAATAACACCGGTCTATCAGAGGGAAGCTGCAACAAATATCACACAATTATGGGACTTTGTATATCTCTGCCCTACCCTCTATTCTCACAATTCAATCAAGGGTAAACATTACTGGCTCTCAGTCACGTAACAAAATAATCTGCCAAAAATAGAAGGTATCAAAACAAACTTTGTACATTCCCGACAAGTACAAAATCCAATCTTCCTACCGCTCATACCAGCTGATTACAGGAAAATGTCTCAAATAAATGCTGAAGTAAAAATGACAAGTTAAAACATTGAACAAATGAAACAATAGAACAACACCTTTTCAAAGAAAAAAAAAAAAAAGAAAAAATCTTTGGGTGTATCACCGTGTAGAAATCACATAGCAGTACAGCAGTGAGTTAAAACCATTATGAACCTATCCTATTCAATTTGATTCTCACTGCAGCATGGCATCCCCGGGTTTAACAGATCTGAAGACCATCATGGTGATATAATTCCTGCAAGGTACAAAGTATAGGCTCATGGTCATTCAAAAAGTAAAACTTGGAAACAATTTCATGAAACATGCCCTGACAAATTGACAAACATGGACATATGCTCGGTCGCTGTGCATGTTATTATATATTGGTGGAAAAAAAATGTTTATAAAATCACTGTTTGCATAGCAAAGACTCCCCAAGTTTTGTTTCCAAAACTGCAAAAGTGAATCTGAAAATCATCATTTTAACTTCTACCTTTTAAGTACTTGGCCATATTACGTGTGGCTCTTCCTGTGGTCCCACATGACATAGCAGTTGGCTACAAGTTGGTGCACCTGTGGCTCAGCATTAACCTGGCTGTGAGGATGCCAAATGATGGACAGGGAATTAGCTCAAAATGATCCAGATTATATGTTTCCCTTTGGGTCACAAAGGTTTACTGTTCCATTGTCACAGATGCCTCACACAAGTGTTGTTGGACTCTTAAGAGGAGTATGGCTCAAAAACTGCCACATGAATGGACGCAAGTGCAAATTGTATACATACTGTACATGGGAGATTGCCTCACTTCACAATGTACACACAAATGGAAACATAGCTTTATGAATTGTACAATGATGTATTCACATACATACCTTCTGTTTTGGTTTTGTGTTTTTTATGTGGTTTTGTTTTTCATTCCTTTTTTTTTTTTTTAAACAAATCTGCCACTTTGAAAACTTGAACACTTTGAGAGCAAGAGGCTTGAAAGTGATCCATCTCATTGTCCAGCCATGGCAAACACTAATACCGTGTACATAGTGCATTAATTCTCAAGATTAAACTCTTAAACCAGCAATGGTTTAACCTACCTTTCTGCTTACATGAGTTCAACTAAACCGTGGACTATATCAAAGTTTATCACTAAAACCATATTTCTGCATATCTATGGCCCCTAAGGTGGGGTGACAGTGCATTGCAAATTTTTAAAAAATAAAAAATTAAAAAAAAAGGTGCTGGTTTCCTGGAGGTTAATAACTTTACCTTCATTCAATACCTCTGTCTGCCATTTACTAGCATGTAATCTGTATCAACATTTGCCAAGCATAAATTAAACATTTTACTTTCATTTGATGGTATCATGATAAAAATTAAGTCAATGACTGCAGGTTATTTCAAGTTTCTACACATACTGAATATTACTTTGGTTTAATTGGCATACATGTACATATCACTTTCACTTAGTTTTCTAAAATGCTGCAGACATCATTCAGTACTAAAATCTGACCCCTTTCAAATTCTGAATAAACCTAGTCTTTGAGTGTTGGTGCACAATATCTTTCTGTCATCATAGAAAGAATATCTTCCTGTCATCACAGACACAATATCTTCCTGCCATCAATGAAACAATATCTTCCTGTTATTGTAGTGAGAAAGTCAGAAATTAAACAACCTGTATTGCAAACTCTGCACATCAGCTTTATCAGCTGTCCAGAGGGTTTTGATAATATGGTTGACAGATAACTGGATTCCTTTAGCACAAAGTATGCATCAAAATAGTACTCTGTTGTAAAACAAGAAACTCTGACTAGTTTGAGCAAGATCGTAAATCAATACATATTTGAAGGACGTGTACCTTAACTCATTCCACCCTGATAGAAGACTGAGTCAACAGCTTTCCTTGGCGCGCTCTGGGCGCAATGCGCCCAGAGCGCGCCAAGGAAAGCTGTTGACCATGGGCATATAATTTGGAATGATCTTCCATGCAAGTTTCATCCAAAATATTGAAAAATAATCCCTAAATTAGTAAAATACAATTAGCAGACGACATTTAGATATTAGCGGGAAAAAGCGTCATCAGGGTGGAATGAGTTAATATATCTTTGTGGCACTGTGTGCTATTAAAGTTCGTTATCTATCTGCATAAAGTGCTCAGTTTTGACCTTTGCTGAATTTTACATAGATACAATTCCCTGTATCTGTTGCTATGGCAACAATTCTGTTGTCAAGGTTACATGAGGCAACAGAGATATTGAGACAGCATGTTCCAGCTCAGGTTTTGCCAAGGTAATATCATGGTTAAATTTACTTTTTATCACTTAGGGCTGATCGGGCCAGTCGTTCATTGTTAAAATCTATGTAACCGACAGAACACAGAACAGATGAAAGTCGTAGTGGTCGTGGAACTTTGATGAATGCGCTCCATGTGTCATTCATGGCATCATATTTCCATACCTCATCTTCAGTTGCTTCATAATGTTCACGCCCGACAGAAAACAAGGTTTCCTGGAAACATATAAAGTGACCTACTGATCTCCCTGCTAGCGTTGAGGTCAAGATTGTCCACTGGCTGCTGTCCAAGTTAAAAACCTCTATTGGAATTTGCGACTGTTGTGGATATCCCTGAATGCCTATACCTCCGACTACATATATATGGTCACTAATTGAAGCCATCTCGTGTAGTCTGCGTGCAAAATGCATGTCTGGTTTGTAGTCCCACTTGTACGTTTTGGGGTCATACACTAAGAGGCTGCCAGTGGGAGATCTTGCCTGGGCCGATACACCCCCACTGATATAAATGTAATCGCCCTGGACCACTGCCGCATGGGAATGCATTGGAACAGGTAGAGGCAGAAGGTCTCTCCATGTGTTTTGGTGTATGTCGTAAACCTCGATGAAGTCCAAAACAGCATAGTGTTCGCTGGTGCCGCCAAAGAGGAAGAGTTGCTTTTCAAAAGCGATCAGGGCTGGATCCACTCGAACATGTCTACAGGGGTTCATCTGTTGTAGTTTACAGTGGCGGGGGTCAAAACGAATGAGTGCACTCATGAGGGAACCTCCACCACAGTCAACTGCCTGGCATATGTAAATAAAGTTATCGTTGGCAGATACCCTGCAGTCTCGACTGCCACTGATGTCTGTAATCAACTGGTAAAATTTTGAAGTTTCTGGATCAAATGCTGTGATCTCAAATGGTTTAAATGAATTTCCGTGATGAACAAGAACAAGAGCATGTTGACAGGCTCTTGGACGTGTGTCATTCCCCAGTCGTGGATGACCAACAGCGCCTTCTGTGTGATAACTCATGCCCCGCCCAATAAAGTTTACTGATCCTTGGTACTTCTGTAAGAGCTCATGATGCTGAAGTTGAAGGAGATCATTTTCACTGATTAAACAAAATCGAATAGTGGAAAGAATGTCTTCCAAGTGTACATGGCGAACTGGGTCAGCCTCGTACCACCGAAACACACAAGTGAGCAACTCACTCTCTGACTGTACTTTGAGCGAATCACTGGCCAAATAGGCACACAATTTGGCTCCTGATAATTTCAGGAATTGATCAGTCTTTGAAAATTCATCAAAATTCTGCAGTACCATACAATCGTAACACTCAACAACTTTTGCCAGTGAATAGGTATCGGCTATATGCAACAGCTCTTCTGCATTAGCAAACGTCAGCAGTTTTATCATGTAATCACTACACAAGTCCAAGGCAGACTTTACCTGGAGGTGACTAGCTGCATTCAACACATCAGTCAGGTTGTCCATGTCAAGCTCAGTTTCTCCACTATACAAGAAATCGATGATATGCTCTAAAGCGCCCCCTGTCAGCCCTTTTAAATCCACATAGCTCTCCTTGCTTTCCCTCATTGGCCCCGTGAACATAATACGGAAATAGTCACTGGTTGCTGCTAGTAGCGTCTTGTGAACCTGTCAGAAACCAAAAAATTATCACAATTATATTCTGAATGGATCAATTTTCTAAGGTGTTGCATCACATTTTTATACTTTGGTGGCTTACTGAACCCTTATCTTAATCTTTTAATCCACTTTCTCATTACCCTGACAACCACACCCTCTTTGAATACTCTTTCCCTAAGTGTTTTTTTTTTTTTTTCAGGTCAATCATATTGTGTGAACTGCACATGCTAAGTTGACCCAGATACTTTACCACAAAGTCAATGTCAACCATACCTCAGCTGGGCTTAGCTTCAGGTATAGCCGGACCTGAGCTCAAATCAGCACAGTTGATCCTAGCCTGATTTCAAGTGAATAGTTTATGGAAAGAAACCCACACACTTAACCTAGTTACCCATGCTCAGCTGACTTTGTATGTAGAAACCCACACACTTAACCCAGTTACCCATGCTCAGCTGACCTTGTATGTAGAAATCCACACACTTAACCCAGTTACCCATGCTCAGCTGACTTTGTATGTAGAAACCCACACACTTAACCCAGTTACCCATGCTCAGCTGACTTTGTATGTAGAAACCCACACACTTAACCCAGTTACCTGTGCTCAGCTGACTTTGTATGTAGAAACCCACACACTTAACCCAGCTACCCATGCTCAGCTGACTTTGTATGTAGAAACCCACACACTTAACCCAGTTACCCATGCTCAGCTGACCTTGTATGTAGAAACCCACACACTTAACCCAGTTACCCATGCTCAGCTGACCTTGTCTGTAGAAACCCACGCACTTAACCCAGTTACCCATGCTCAGCTGACCTTGTATGTAGAAACCCACACACTTAACCCAGTTACCCATGCTCAGCTGACCTTGTCTGTAGAAACCCACGCACTTAACCCAGTTACCCGTGCTCAGCTGACCTTGTCTGTAGAAACCCACGCACTTAACCCAGTTACCCATGCTCAGCTGACCTTGTATGTAGAAACCCACACACCTACCCCAGCTACCCATGCTCAGCTGACTTTGTATGTAGAAACCAAGTCCTTATAGGTGTGTAACATTTTGTAAAATGAAAGTGCTACCTTTAAAATTTTTAGTTATAATGCACAAAAGTGATTTTGGGAAACAGGTCAAGGTTGTCCATGCTCTTCTTTGACTTTGATCTGATATGGCATCATAATTTTGTGTAATTTGGAAGGACTAGTTTTAACTCTTTAAGTGCCAAATTTTGGACTGAGTCAACAGCTTTTCTCTGGAACTAGAGACATGCTGGTACATGAATGAAAGATCTTTTTAATGAGGAATACGAACCTGACATCCTAATGATAATTCAGACTAGTCTCACTTTAGTAGATCAACTTAAGATGTGATTGGCACAGAAAGTTGAAACTTTTTAACTTATGTAGGTATAAAATTCACAATGTTGTCTTCATGACCTTAGAAATCATGTCCAGTTCATCCATTTTCAAAATTAACGTACATCATGTACCTGATGCAGTATTAAAGTGCTAGCTATAAAACTTCTGTACAGTACCAGAGGGCGGTGCGAACAGCCTGTCCGCAGCAGGCCTCGACATTCAACCCATAATAAATACAACTCAAGTCTAGGGGATGAGAATTTTGTAGAGGAAGTAAAACTTTTGAGTCTGTGTTGCAATCCGCATTGACTAGCATGGTAATCAATAGGAGAGCATGCTTTAAACTGAAGAGTACCCAAATTGAAAAATTTGTGAAAAGTCTGGGATCAAAGAGTCACCACCTAACCCCTCTCACAAGCCACACTTCCACCGAGTTTCAGAAAAATCTGAGTGACCGTTTTGGAGAAGTTGAAAATAGCAAAAACACACAAAATTCACATAAAAAAAAGAGAAACAAATCCCAGCGCCACCTCTTGAACAAATTGAGGTCTCCAGGTGCCCAGAAGTACCTCTCCACAATTTTGCAGCAATTGGCCAAGCAGTTTTAGAGAGGAATTTTTTTTTTTTCAGATTGAACCAAAAAAAAATATGAAAAATAAAAAAATTACAGGAGCTTGGCCATTTGAGCAACTTGGTAGAGACCCACCTAAGGTATAGTTCCACCACCTGTGATGTCAATCTGCCCAGTGGTTTAGCAGAAGAAGGTGAAAATGTGAATTGTTGATGAAGAACAACGGCGAACGAGGGACCATAAGATAAGCTCAGCTGACAAGTCAGCTGAGCTAAAAATGAAAAAAAGACGTTTACAAGTGCATATGGATCCAATAATGAAAACTCTGCGCTCAAAATTTTCACCTACATGTATATTGTCTTCAGGATTTTATTTACAAGTGACATTTTTTTAAAGACAATATACATGAGGTGAAAATTTTGCAAACCAGCAACTTGTCCAAATGTCTGAAAAAAACTACTGTGGGCCAAGCAACAAAATCCTTAATTTTAAGCCCTGGATCTGTTTGGATTTCTGGATTACTGTGACCTATTTATCGATTGCAGTAGCCAACTTCATAACCAGCATGCATAGAGTTTTCACAAAACAAGCTACCGCAGTAAGACAAAACAGTGCTCCAGAGAACCATAAATTTGTTTTCTGTCAAAAGAGTAACTTGTAAATGGGTCCTTAAAATTTACTTGTTCCAAGCCATAGGGCCTTGTCTTTAGTAATGTCTCAATCCGTAAGTTCATTGTACATGTGGCCTTATGAGGTAGTTGTGTGCCAAATTTATGCAAAAATTTTCTGTGCAGTTTTAGAGGCTCTTGTAACAAACAGTGACCAGACAGAAGAACAGACGGAGAACCTGAAAACATAATAGGTGACATTCATATTTAACTGCGATCCTGCTCACGTATGTGTTGCTGGGGCAACAGACTGATGCTTCCACCATGACCAGGACAGATTTGTATTATATACTACATAAACATCTATAAACAGCACATTATCAACCAAAAGAGAGCACATTTCTAATCAATTTAGGCATCCCTTATGTTTCAAATATATGTTAAAACATTTTCTTACGATTATTTTCTGTTCGTGTTGTTTATTTTAGTGAGAAAGTACTTTTGACCATGCTAAATATACTGAACCAAACAAATAACGCAACTTTTTCATTTGGGTTTATTTTCACATTGGAACTGTATTTAAAGTTCAGAAATATACTGAACCGTTGTTAAATCAGTCTAAAATAATGCACCAAGTAGTGTGACCTCAAGGTCGAGTACCCTGACCTTGCCATGGGGTCATTGTCATGAATCAAGAGTGACTACAGCAGGCTATTTTACGCAAGTCTCTGACACCTGAAATTAAGGTTGCCAAGTCTTTGATTCTGGGACAGGAAAAGGCCACATTGAAATCAGCCCAAGCGTAACTGTGTGCGAGGATATGAGGCTTTCAAAGTTTGGTGGTTGTGCTGAATCAAGGGCAACTGCAGGATTCAGTGTTACCCACTTGACTAAAACATTCACACCTTTACTGGTTGGGTGTAGCCCCTCACGGACAATAAAAGGGCAGCATGGGATTCATTTGGCACAGTATTCCAAGAACTATGGGTCGATTATCAACAGTAGATCGGGAGAGAGGAATTGGCATGCTACAGGCTGGTTTATCTGCAGCAGAGGTGGCAAGAAGACTGCAAGTCCACAAATCCACTATATCCAGACTTGCTACAAGATTCCAGGAGACTGGGGCCACAGCTGATAGACAGCGTCCTGGGAGACCAAGAGAAACCACGCCTGCACAAGACAGACACATCAGGGTGTCACATCTGCGGAACAGAACTCGACCAGCCACTAGAACTGCACAACAGACACCTGGCAGAACCAATAACAGAATATCTGCCCAGACAGTCCGTAATAGACTACAAGAACACCATCTACACGCCAGGCATCCTTACAGGGGTCAAATTTTGACACAGGCAAGAAGGCAAGCCCGACGACAATGGGCTACTGCCCATACTCGCGGGACCCATCAACAGTGGAGGCATGTGCTATTCACTGATGAATCCCACTTCACCCTGTATCATGCAGATGGTAGGACACGTGTTTGGCGACAAAGGGGAGAACGCTACTCAGATGCCTGTGTGCTGGAAACAGATCGATTTGGAGGTGCATCAGTGATGGTGTTGGGTGGAATTTCATTCACGGCCAAAACCCAGCTAATCTTCATTGAAGGCAATCTTAACGCTGCCCATTACAGGGATGAGATCCTTCAGCCTGTTGCTGTCCCTTTCATTAGACACCACCAACTCCACTTGCTTCAACAGGACAATGCTCGGCCCCATGCCGCTAGACTGACGATGGATTTTCTGCAAGGAGAAGGAATTAACGTTTTGCCATGGCCAGCCTTCTCACCTGATATCAATCCCATTGAGCATCTTTGGGACTACCTTGACCAGTGTGTTCGGAGACGGGATCCAGGGCCCGCCAACCGCCAGCAGCTTCGCCAGGCTCTTCAAGAAGAGTGGGATCGTGTGCCCCGGCAGATGGTGCAGTGGCTAGTGTCATCCATGCGCCGACGTTGCATAGCAGTTACAGATGCTGATGGTGGTCACACACAGTATTAGTGGACATGCCAATTTGTGAACTTTACAAATCAATGTTGCCCTGTTTATTGCCAGCTGGTCGCGCCCTCGTTGACAGTTTCAAGTTTTTGTTTTTCACAGATTATGCCAAAAAGACAGCAGAATATGGATCTAATTTGTTTCTGTGATATGAAAGTAACAATAAATATTTAAGTTAAAAAGTTTAAGGGTTGCGTTATTTGTTTGGTTCAGTATACATGGATCTGCCCTGATGCAGGTGGCTCCCTCTTTTGCTCAATAGGTGTTAGAGTAGGACCGCATTTAAATATGAATAAATCCTATTCCTCATCCACCAAGGATGATACACAATATACACATTCACAGCTGCCGGGGATCAAGTGCACAATGCCATCCATAACAATTGATAATCTTCGGTGCCCACTGGGATTTAAGTCGACTCCAATACAACAAACTCCTCTCAATTACAGTACGGGTGTTAGATTCATGCTCCTTGTAAAAACACCTTTCATTCGAATTCCAGTATGCCTATAGTTTCAGGGAATATGATGATGGCCATCAAGAGCTTTCCTTGCCACGCTTGGAGTGCACCGCCCAAAGTGTGTCGAGGAAAGCTGTTGACTCAGTCCAAAATGTGGCAGTGAAAGAGTTAACAAGCTTACTCCAGTCTTTTCTTTTCTTTCTTTTTTTTCCCCCTCGGGCTTTACCTTCCCAAGTGGCCATCTCTCTCTCTCTCTCTCTCACACACACACACACACACACACACAGAGCAGAATTTTGTGTACATATACAAAATTTCAGGCCCCCAATGATTCCAGTGGTGCATAATACATGTATTATGTGCACAATGACTTCTCATAATTACATCATCTGTTCCCAACAAGACATCAGATATCGGAGTAGGTTCAATATTAAAATGAGTTAAGTGTAAGAGGACTTTGACTTGACGCTGCTGGAAGCCTGTGCATTCAGCGAACATATCAGATACCTGAGTGTCCTTCAAACGAGGTTTCACTGTGCATTATCAAATCTTCGATGTCCCTCCCTCAATAGATGCTGGTCCCTGACAAATGATACAAGTCTGGTCCAGTTTTAAGACGGACTTTCATGATTACCTTAAAGTCCCTCCCTTGTGCCGAGACTGTGAAATCACACAGTTCATCTCTGTCCCGCAGACTTCGGAAGGTGGAGATGAGGTCATCTCCATAGGAGAGGGACTTCATTTTCTGTCGCTGTAAGCCAACTTCATTGCTTGCCATGATAACTCTGATCACCGGGTCATGGATTCAACATCATTGGGGTCATCGTAACCAGGATCCAGCCTAGCCTGAAAAATGTCACAAAGTTTCCGCACCAACAATATATTAACTCTTTCACCACCAATTTCAATTTACTTTGATGTGCTATGAATCAGCATATCTCAGCATATCAACTGAAGAAAAAAAAGCTGAACCAATGAAAAGTGAAAAAATGTTGGGATTGCTTGGCAATTGCAAGATGTTGAATAGTTATATGAGCTAATTCGCTTATAAAGGCTTCATTAGGAAACAGCAAAACTCAAACACAATATAATATTTTATGTTTGGAAAGAGCAAGACTCAAACTTACAACCTTTCTCACCAATCTCCTACACATATCCACTCGGCCAATCCCCATTCTTAAAGAGAATGGTTCAATGGAGGTAGTTATGTGCGAGTGCCGTATCAACATTGTTATTGCATTATATGTACTAAGTCGGCACTTATTTCTACAATCGGGGACTTAAACCCACCAGCATTAAGGAAATGCCAAAAATATATTTAATGTTCAGAACAAGTGAGACTCGAACTTGCAACCTTTGGCACCAGTCACCTAGCTGAAATGGGAAATGCACAGATCCACTCGACCAAATCTACAGCATATATATGAACCATGCAAGGGTTATGTGAGGTTAGAATCTAATTCTTTGGAAAGAAGTATAGAGCCTGTAAATACTAAATGCTTAATGGGCTTTGATAATAAATGAAGGCTGATAGATAGGATACTACAATTAGACCTTATCATATGGCAAGAAGTATCGAGTCTGAAATAATAGAGTGCTTAATGATCTTTGCTATTAATATTAATAAAAGGGGGGTTAAAGGGGTCTTCTGTACTGGTGTAGCAGGTATTTCTATTTGCTGTGCTCATGTACAGAAAGAAGCCCTTTTTATTTTCCGGACTTGGTGCCAACCATTATTTGTACATTTTCGTATTATTCAATACCTTATACTAAGGCAAAAATCATAACTTGTACCAGCATACTAGGAACCCTCTCTCCCTGCCCTCAATAAATAAAGGCAGATAAACAGAAAATTACAGTAATACTATGTCACATGCAACATGCAAGGTCTCCCTGTTGTGTACCATGCTTGTGACACTCCTTAATTCAACAAACTCTTGCTAGGAGTACAACTGAGGCCAACTTGGGTCAACATTTCTTCTTCTTTTTTGTTTTTGTTTTGTTTCAGTCCTTCTACTGGATCACCATACCCAATACTGTAGTAATTTCCTTTATTTTTGCATGTTTAAATTTTCATGGTTTTCATAAATATTTTTGACATTTTTATTGTATTTTGGGGGGCGGGCCACAATGCCTACTCGAACAAGGTTTAAGTACTATTGTTTTGTGCCATCAGCAGAATAAGCAAAAATAAGAACACAGTGAAATTAACGCAATTTAGAGTACACACTTCTACAAACTGACCTGATTTCTTTACCTTTCCTTATTTGGAAGATGCATCTTTTTCACACAAGCAGTTTGAAATTGAGAAGCCATGACAATCAATCTGCCAGTGCACATCCTGTCAATACAATGCATGTGTATTGTGTGACAATAGAAAGTAACCTGTGCGAAAACATAGAGGCCTGAGAGGCCTGTACATGTACATTTTCACACAGGTTACTACTCCCACCAGCTTTCTGTTTAGTTCCTGATGTGTTCAGGCGAATGAAACCAGTGAAACTATCGTACCTATTTCCAACCTCTTTCATCACAGCCCCTTGCCCCATCCTATACATGTAGTTTAAAAGTTATCTTTGATGAATTCCCATATGACCTTGAAAAGAGGTCAAGGTCAACAACAAAGCACAGGCCACACGCTCTACAAACAGTACACCTGTGGTGTAAATTTCATAATTCTAACTGAAACACAATAGCAATGCTACAAAATCAAACTTTCAATTTTGTAGCATTGCTATTGTAGGCCTATTGCCCCCCATTTGTAAACACGCAGAGTTGTTTATATGAAATCATAGAAGTGGCAGAGTTGTTTATACAAAATCTTGTGAAAGTTGTTGTCAAATAGGTGACTGAGGCAAAAGTGATTTTGGGAATACTAGAAGAAAATGTGCATCTTCTGTCAGTAGAGCTGTACAAATCGTAATTAAATTGTAAATTTCTCTGTTTTTTGTTTTTTTTGTTTTTTGTTTTTTGTTTTTTTTTGGGGGGGGGGGGGGTGGGGGGATCTACATTGACTTATGTCATTGTACATGTGTGCATGTCTTTTGACTGGGGTAAATCCTTTAACATCAGTCACGTTGACTTAGGTGAGCTGTTTAGTTCACCAGCATATTATTTTCACATAACTCAATCATTTTATATCCATAAATATGGAAGATAGCACTGTGAACCGCAGTATATTCAGGGATGATAGTTTAAATTGAGTGCAGTATATCAGTGTTTCACTTCAAGCACAAACGTGCCAAAGTGATGCATAGAAATTTACTTATGACCCCCATATTTAAACTTAGAAGGTAGAAGAGACCCCTGGAAATTTTAGATGAAAGAAGACCATGATTGTTAATTAAATCATTTAAATAGAGTGATTGGTTTATTAACCCTCGGCCCATATGAGCCAGAGGGATATTGTCATCACCTACGCATCTGTTCATCTGTCCATGCCTTGTTAATCCCATATCTCCAAAAATACTAACTTTACAGAGACCAAATTGTTATCATAGAAGGCCATTGAGGTGTTTCGGGTGCCTATGGATTGATTACTCAAACACTAAAATAAAATACAACCCAGATAATTAAGCTTTATGTAAACCTGCACTTCTGCATTATAAATAAATAAAACAAATAAATAAAAGGAAAATATCTTTGTGGGTTTTCAGATAATAACTTCAAGTATGTGCATGGGCTTCTAAGATTAAGAATCTCATTGGGATGAAGTGAATAATAAAGAAAGAAAAAGTAAATAAAGCTCAACATCCATTTTTTTCCCAAAAATAGGCCTTTATAATAAAGTGTGCGCACATTTTGTGACGATGTCGATTTTTAGCTATAACATTTTACACATGAAGTAATGTTTGAAATGTTTAAAAATAATTGTCCAATATCACATACTCACCATACTAGCCACAAACTCACCTCCTGTAACATGTCAGACAATTTGTGTGAATTTATTTGATTATTTTTACAGTAAACAATGAAATGTTTAAAAAAAGTGATAGGTGCATGTATGTACATGGCTTTTACACTATAACCAAGTGGCATAAATACAATATTCTTTACATTTTGGCCAGACAAGTAGCTTTATCACGGAGACGAGTAATTTTTCCTATTTGCCCTGCGACAAGTAACTTTATCTGGGGGACAAATAATTTTCTTCTCCCACTTGTCCTAGGACAAGCACTGAAAACATTAAACAAGCCATGGATCAGTCAGTTGAAAATCTCTTGTCTGCCTTTGCCTGAAGGTCTCCCAGATGATCTTGTCAGTTGAGGCCAGACAAAGAACTCCCAAGACAATCTGTATTATCCACTCAAGGGTGAGTGTACCACGGGTGTCACCTGCTTCATTGGTGCCTAATTCAAGGCTACTTTCTGAGTGGAATATCAATTCTGCACTATGCTTTCAATTTTGTGACAAAATTAAATGCAGTGCCTAAAACTCAACTTGTTGCTTGGTAAAGTAAAGTAACAAGTTTCAACAAAGTTGAAGAACAAAACATGTAAGTGGTAACAAGTGAAACACAACTGTGAAATCACAACAACTACCAATGATGAGTAGTATCGTAAATTCTGTGATAGAAGCTGCACCCTAATTGAAGATGCACCCTGACTTTGGGTCCTTCCCTGGGGAAAATTTTTCGCCATTTCCAATTCACGAAAAACCCTATTAGAAGCCGCACCCTAACTTCAGCAACTTTTGTGGAAATTTTCTGCACACACCGATTATTTAGCATAACAAGCATGTGTACTTATTTACCATTCTTTAATGCAATTTACCTGAATAAAAGTTGGATTGAAAGAGTGACTGACCGCACGTATCCACTGTAGGCTTTTAGTTATTAAAGGACAGAATGATTTAAATCGACATCATGACATTATGACCCTTTTTTTAATGTGATAATTCTGATGTCTTTACATGCAGTTTAAATATGACATATTTTAACAAAGTATGTACCACATGTGCTTGGTGTTTTGTCTATGATGGGCCTATTTGTTTTAACCATGACGCTGTCAATTAAACTAGGTTTCTCGGCAGAAAACCCCCAATACAAGCTGCACCCTGACTTTATGTGACTGAATTTGTGTTCTTGAAAATCCTTACTCTAATTGAAGCCGCGGCTTGTAATAGAGAATTTACGGTATTAGTAAAAAAAAACAAATATTAGGTTTAACTCTTGCTACTGTCTGTTGGGAGGAAATCATCAGTGTAGCTGCTTTAATGACTTTATGTAAGAAAAAGACCAAAATTGCCAATTTTTATTCTATGGTAATTGCAATTTGAAAATACAGCAAAAGCCTCTAGTAAAGGCATAGAATGCACTAGGAGAGGCTGTGTGCCTAAGAGTTTGGCTTTGGTGCTTCAAGCCTGGGTATACTATGCAAGTTATGGAAAATAATAATATGGTGCAAAATTCCCATAAATTACACATCCTCAGATGCTCAGAATCCACCACAGAGATTGCTTGACCTTTAGGGCTTCTGGGGGCCTGGGTGGCCCCCATACCCCCCGTCTATTTTGTATCTGCATTTAACAGATAAAAATGTCCAGGAAACAGACATGGATTTTTGTCATATAATTCCCAGCTCATTAATTGGGTGATAATTGAAATACGAAACAACACCTGGATGCCAGGTGTATGAATTGTGCTCTGGCCAGGGTCACATCATTATCTTTTCTCAGCATAGAGTTCTCACCTGGCCTGGTAGACTGTGGACCTATATGACCACAAATGAAGCCACGCTGTGATACAGCAAAACTGACTTAGCTAACTTTATTTGCACGGAAGCTACAGCATGCTGAAAACACAGTATTTTCACAATTATGGACTATATCCATTGGGATGCACAACCAGCCAATCACCACTGTAGTGTTCTGCAACCTCCAACCCCACTGTTGAAAAGTCTTTTACTTGTGAACTGAACAGATATCACTGAAAAACTGTGTGGGATTTGCACAGCTGGGTGGTTCATTATTTTCATTATTTTTGTGTATACATGTACATACAATATGCTATTGGAGAGGGAGGGTAACAGGTGCTGCATATGCAATGAAATGGCGGACGAGTCATTCCTGCGACTTGTCAATTTTTGATACAGAGGCAACAATGAGGGCATCCCTGTGAATATGAATTTGAAGTGCCTAGCTGTTGAAAATTTTGTTTGGGCAGTGCCACAGTGCATTTTATTAAAAGTGAGGCTGGATCCTGCTTGCGATTGTGTCCTCATATACAGGCACATTTTTATAAAAGTACTCAGTGATCGCTGGTGCCACATTAGCCAATTAGCCAAATGCTAATGTTTCATTCATTTGACTTAGGAAAACTTGCAAATGGCTAATTCAACATGAACTAAATACAAGAGTTAAGGCGAACTCTGCCGTTATCACTCTTTATTTCCTGATTTGGCAACGAATTTTGAAGGCCTAGATATTTGTTGGCATTTCAGGCCCCATGTGCTACAATTTGTTTCGCGGGAATCTGTGTCTGGCAGAAGCTTGAATTATATATTTATAAAATTTTTAGTATTTCAGATCATCGATCTAATCAATTTAATATTTTAAAATCATAAATATTCCAAAGGCAGACAACATAGATGGCTGTTAAAATTAGAAAATAAAAACTGAAATATGTTAGTGCCTTATCTAATACAATGGTACCTGCTATTTAAGACCACCCTTAATGCCAGACAAAAGTGGTTACATATGACAGGTGGTCTTTCACTGAAGGTAAGCTGGCAAAGAAATTCAAGGCCAGTGTCTTGAAATGGCAGTTTTAAAAACTAATACGGTCTTTCACTATAGGTTGTCTTTATAGCAGGTACCACTGTACTCTAATAATGGTGCAACTGCCCTTTCTGTGAATACATAATCAATGATAATTGTACACTATTAACAACTAATGAAGTTTAATTTATGTACAGCAATCTTGCTGTTGAGGATTGGTGATATATATATATATATATATATATATATATATATATACATGTATATATATACATACATGTATATATATATAAACATACATATATATGTATGATGATAATTATAATTATCTTCAGTACTTATCATCATAAACATTTGAAAACTTTTCACTTGTCATTGATCAAACAGCACATTCCTTGCAAATTTATGGTAAACATAAACAAGATCAAATCAAAAGGTAACACATTCATAACCACATACGTCTGGGAGGATATTTGTGGTTACAATGAAACTGCATCAAACATGAATTGTATTGAAACAAGATCTTATACACAAAGTATCGCAGTGGCATAGATCACTCCCATCCCACCCGGGGAGGGGGGGGTGTGTGTGTATCCTCTCATGTGTGACGATACTGGGCATATGCCGATTTGAAGGCCCCTCTTTTTAGCAAATTTTCCTAACAAAGGTACAGTATTTTCCCAAAAATTCCAAAAACTAGAGGCCCATGCCGGGCCAGAATTTCGCAAAATTTTGTGAGAATCTATTTGGATTTTTGTCAATGTTTTCTTTTCAAAGAAAGACAAGTTTAAGAGAATCTTTACGAGAATGGATTCTTGGACGCTCGCCAAAATTCTGGCACCTGCCATGGGCCTAATGCTCTGATGGCACCGTGGCTATAATGCACCTGTTCATTTCAAAGCTGTGAGTCTTCAAGTGGCTTCTGAACAAAGAAAGTTTAATGTAAAAATTGTCCACCAGATGGCACTTTGCTCCACATGTAATCATAGCTTATTTGTGCAACTCCTCTGATGAATATTGTTGCATGTGCCAAGACAACAATCAGTGAGTCCTTAACTTTATGTCCTCAGTGACCTTGGGACAGAAGGTCAAGGACACCCAGATTATGTAATACAAGAGGCCCATAGGCCAGCCTGGTGCTGTGCTGACATTGTCATTGAAGTCCAAGCTACACCCTGCCATTTCAAAATCACCTATTTCAACTTTACAGGCATGATGACCTCACAAATATAGGTCAAGGTCACTGATATTATATATAAATATAATTCTAGCTTTGGACATTGTCTATATATCCTATAAATTTGGCAAGTCTAATCCAATTACTTTTCAAGATATGGAATTTTATACCTTAAAACACATTTTGACCAGCATATTACATACTTATAGATGGCGCCACCAACAGTGATGTCGACAAAGATTTTTATACACTTTATAATCTTAAACGTTACATGGGCCTATCTCAAGAATTGTGGTGTGCAGAGCATTCACGAGATGACCCCAATATTCATACTGGCCATTTGACCTTGACCTTTAACTCGGATTAAAAAATTGTTCTTTTTAAAATATGTGCCCAACACCCCGCTTTCAATATATAGTCTGTTCAAATCAGGTAATAACTTTCAAGTTATTGAGGCAAAACCATAAACTTGGACAAGCGCCAAACTCTATAATTACTTGGTCACTGTGACCCAAAAAGCAGGTCACCAAGTACAGTTTATGTATCATGCAATCAATTGCAATTTTGATCTGGAGGCTAAATTCTCTTTGCCATTGATATCCAAGCTACACTTGGCCATTACAAAATCACCTTTGCAACTTTACAGGCATGGTGACCTCACAAAAAAGAGTCAATGTCACTGGTATTATACAACATTCTACCTTTGGCCATGGTCTATATATCACATAAATTTGGCAAGTCTAATCCAATTACTTTTCCAAATATGGAATTTTACATCTTAAAACACATTTTGGCTCATAATTTCTGTCAAATTATAGGTGGTGCCACCAGTATCATTAGCAACTTAGACTTTGACCTCCCCCACAATCCAACCATATTTGGTGAAGCTCTGCCAAAAATTAAAGATGCTAAAGTGTTCACAAGATTTTCACATTTCGATCAAAATATCATATAATAATGTAGGTGGCACCCCGAAAATCGAACTCGGCCTAGATTTCCATGCACCCTGTAAGTCCTGAAAGTTGTATTGGGCTAACTTGAAAACTGTGGACGGTAATGTGCTAACGAGCAAAAGTTTACGAACGTATGTCTCCTTTGAAACTTAAAAGCTTCATATAGTATTCCACCATACTGACACTGGTATAAACAGGTAAGTAGTAATACAACTTTTAGCACCATAAAGTTGACTAGAGGTATTATGAGATAAAGTGTACTAAGGTATTAGCTGGAAGCCACCTTTTCCACTGTACTGGATGAAGACTGAAAAGAAAGAAATCCTGCAAAAAGTGAGTATGATCATGGTTTTCTGACTTACGACAGACTAGAGAAAATTCTCTAGGTGGGTTAAGTATACTTTACCCCAGGTACTTTCCCTCTCACCACTCTAAGCACTTTGAGGATTACACTTTGTCATTTCAAGCTCCATCTTGACACGCTTTGGCTAATGTTCTTGAGTTAGTGCTGTATTTATTAGGTATTTGAGTTTTGTGTAGTTATTGTTTTTAAAAAACCTTTGTGTTGTAGTTTTTGCAACAAAGTTCTGACTCTATTGACAAAATCACTAAAAAAGGACCGACAGACATGAGCGGTCGCATAAGCTCTGCGACTTTTGGTCAGCAGAGCTAAACAAAAGGGCTGTGTGAACAGCCCGTGCCTCAGCTGATCTTGACATTCATCACACTTGCAGCTCCATGAACTTGGAAAAGGATCAAGGACACCATGTTCTGAGTAAGTCTGACCTTTATAGAAGAACACCTACATGTGCAACATCAAAGTTCAAGTAATTCTCAAGTTATAATGAAGAGTAAAATTCATGTATGTTGCACTGTGAACCCACAAACGAGGTCAAGGTCATTCATGTACTGTCTCAGCATGACCTTCATACACAATAATTAACATGTGTAGCTAACTCAAAACAGATCTCAAGTTATCAAGTAAACAGTAAATTTTGTGTCAGTTGTCCTGTGAATTAGCATTAGAATGCCCATTGACTTACATAGTAATCAATAGGAAAGCTGCATTGAACGATAAGTACCTGAATTGAAAATCCTTAAAAATCAGGAATCCAAAGCAGTGCCACCTAGTAAACAACTGTTTGACCCTTCCACAACAATATATCCATCACATTTCAGCTTAATCTGAGGGATGGTTCTGAGAACAAGTGAAAAATAGCAAAACCATACAAAAAAAATCATTAAAAAAAATTGCAGCGCCACCTGGTGAACAAATTGGGAACTAGGTGTCCCCAGGAGTGTCTATGTACGATATCAAAGCAATTGGGTAAGCGGTTTCAGAGGAGAAGAATTTTGAAGGTTTGCCCCCCCCCCCAAAAAAAACAAAAAAAATCATAAAAAAATCCAAAAATCAATAGAGCATGACCATTTGAACACACTTGGTAGAGATCCACCCAAGGCACATCCCCACCAAGTTTGAAGTAAATCTGGTCAACATTATTAAAGTTATGACCATTACAAGAAATTGCCATGTTAAGTTTTCCTATTAAAACTTTTGTAGAGATTTTAGAAAAAAAATCATAAAAAAATCCAAATTCATTGGAACATGACCATTGGAACAAACCTGGTAGACACCCACCCAAGGTACATTGCCACCAAGTTTGAAGTAAATCTGGCTGACGGATTTGGAGAAGAAGTCGAAAATGTAAATAAGCATTAGAATACCCATTGACTTACATGGTAATCAATAGGAAAGGTGCATTTACCCCAAAGGAGCCGACTCGAAAAAATCATTAAAAATCAGGAATCCGCAGCATTCCCACACAGTGAACAACTTTGTTTGCCCTTCCATTAGGAACATATCCACCAAGTGGAAGCTTAATCTGAGTGACGGTTCTGGAGAAGAAGTCGAAAATATCTATAGCACACAAAAAATCACAAAAAAAAAATAGAAAAAAACTGCAGCGCCACCTGGTGAACAAATTAACAACAAGGAGTCCCTAGATGTCTTCCTGTGTGATATCAAAGCATTTGGGTAAGCAGTTTCGGGGAAGAAGATTTTTTAAGATTTGTCAAAAAAAAACAACAAAAAAATTCATTAAAAATCCAAAAATCACTGGAGCATGAACATTTGAACAAATTTGGTAGAAACCCACCCAAAGTACATTGCCACCAAGTTTGAAGTTAATCTGGATAACGGTTTCGGAGAAGAAGTTGAAAATGTGAATTAGCATTAGAATGCCCATTGACTTCGATAGTAATCAATAGGAAAGCTGCATTGACCGACAAGTTTTATTGAAAAAATCCTTAAAAATCAGGAATCCGCAGCATTCCTACACAGTGAACAACTTTGTTTGACCCTTCGACAAGGAACATATCCACCATGTTTCAGCTTAATCTGAGTGATGGTTCTGGAGAAAAAGTCGAAAATAGCTATAACACACAAAAATTCACAAAAAATTAGGAAAAAATTGCAGCGCTACCTGGTGAACAAATTAAGAACTAGGAGTCCCAGGGAGTGTTCCTGTGTGATATCAAAGCAATTGGGTGAGCGGTTTCGGAGAAGAAGATTTTTTAAGATTTACCCGAAAAAGAACAAAACAAGAGGGCTGTGTGAACAGCCCGTGCCTCAGCTGATCTTGACATTCATCACACTTACAGCACCATGAACTTGGGAAAGGATCAAGGACACCATGTTCTGAGTAAGTCTGACCTTTATAGAAGAACACCTACATGTGCAACATCAGAGTTCAAGTAGTTCTGAAGTTATAATAAAGAGTAAAATTCATGTATGTTGCACTGTGAACCCACAAACGAGGTCAAGGTCATTCATGTACTGTCTCAGCATGACCTTCATACACAATAATTAACATGTGTAGCTAACTCAAAACAGATCTCAAGTTATCAAGTAAACAGTAAATTTTGTGTCAGTTGTCCTGTGAATTAGCATTAGAATGCCCAATGACTTACAAAGTAATCAATAGGAAAGCTGCATTGAACGATAAACACCCGAATTGAAAATCCTTAAAAATCAGGAATGCAAAGCAGTGCCACCTAGTAAACAACTGTTTGACCCTTCCACAACAATATATCCATCACATTTCAGCTTAATCTGAGGGACGGTTCTGAGAACAAGTGAAAAACAGCAAAACCTTACAAAAACTTCATGAAAAAATTGCAGCGCCACCTGGTGAACAAATTGGGAACTAGGTGTCCCCAAGAGTGTCTATGTATGATATCAAAGCAATTGGGAGAGCGGTTTCAGAGGAGAAGAATTTTGAAGGTTTGCCCCAAAAAAGAAAAAAATTCATAAAAAATCCAAAAATTAATAGAGCGCGACCATTTGAACACACTTAATAGAGATCCACCCAAGGCACATCCCCACCATGTTTGAAGTAAATCTGGTCAACATTTTTAAAGTTATGACCATTACAAAAAATTCCCATGTTAAACTTTCCTATTAAAACTTTTGTAGAGATTTATAAAAAAAATCATAAAAAAATCCAAAATTCATTGGAACATGACCATTGGAACAAACCTGGTAGGCACCCACCCAAGGTGCATTGCCACCAAGTTTGAAGTAAATCTGGATGACAGTTTTGGAGAAGAAGTCAAAAATGTAAATTATCATTAGAATGCCCATTGACTTACATGGTAATCAATAGGAAAGGTGCATTTACCCCTAAGGAGCCGAATTGAAAAAATCATTAAAAATAAATATCAGGAATCCGCAGTATTCCCACACAGTGAACAACTTTGTTTGGCCCTTCCAGAAGGAACATATCCACCAAGTGGAAGCTTAATCTGAGTGACGGTTCTGGAGAAGAAGTTGAAAATAGCTATAACACACAAAAATTCATTAAAAAATTAGAAAAAAACTGCAGCGCCACCTGGTGAACAAATTAACAACAAGGAGTCCCTAGGTGTCTTCCTGTGTGATATCAAAGCAATTGGGTAAGCAGTTTTGGAGAAGAAGATTTTTTAAGATTATTCCCAAAAAAAGAACAAAAAAAATCATTAAAAATCCAAAACTCACTGGAGCATAAACATTTGAACAAAATTGGTAGAAACCCACCAAAGGTACATTGCCACCAAGTTTGAAGTTAATCTGGATGACGGATTTGGAGAAGAAGTCAAAAATGTGAATTAGCATTAGAATGCCCATTGACTTCCATAGTAATCAATAGGAGAGCTGCATTGACCGACAAGTACCCGAATTGCAAAAATCGTTAAAAATCAGGAATCCGCAGCATTCCCACATAATGAACAACTTTGTTTGACCCTTCTACAAGGAACATATCCACCATGTTTAAGCTTAATCTGAGTGACGGTTCTGGAGAAGAAGTCGAAAATAGCTATAACACACAAAAATTCATAAAAAATTAGGAAAAAATTGCAGCGCCACCTGGTGAACAAATTTAAGAACTAGGAGTCCAAGGGAGTGTTCCTGTGTGATATCAAAGCAATTGGGTGAGTGGTTTCGGAGAAGAAGATTTTTTAAGATTTACCCAAAAGACGAAAAAAATTCATTAAAAATCCAAAAATCACTGGACCGTGACCATTTGAACAAACTTGGTAGAGACCCACCCAAGGCATATCTCCACCAAGTTTGAAGTGAATCTGGCTGACAGTTTTTGAGAAGAAGTCGAAAATGTGAATTGTGGACGACGGACGGACAGAAGACGGACGGACGACGGACCCTCAAAAAACCTCAGCTGACTGACAAGTCAGCTGAGGTAAAAATTCATTAAAAATCCAAAAATCACTGGACCCTGACCACTTGAACAAACTTGGTAGAGACCCACCCAAGGCACATCTACACCAAGTTTGAAGTGGATCTGGCTGACGGTTTTTGAGAAGAAGTCGAAAATGTGAATTGTGGACGACGGACCCTCAAAAAACTTCAGCTGACTGACAAGTTAGCTGAGGTAAAAAGGGTAATTTTTCTCTTTTATGATCCAAAATTTGGAAAAATTTCCCCAAGATCAAAATTTTGTTCCTGGAGCCAGTTGGGGACCATATTTTCTACTATTTCGGTCAAAAAATTTCCTTACAATGGTATCAATTTTCTTTAAAAAAATGCCCTCACAAAGGGTGGGTTTTCGAAAGGTCAAGCCACACATGCCCACCAAAAATTTGGGGGAAGTAACACTCCCCCTCCCCCCCCCCTCCCCCAAGTGATACATTCCTGGCATATCTTATATCTTTTTCCTTGCACGAAACAAGGCTATACATGTATATATATACTATTCAATGTGCTGTTGCTTTGCAGTGCATTCATGTCTATCTGCTGCACACTCTTCACAAGGTACTTTTTGAGGTCTGGATTATATATATATATATACAGTAAAACCTCTATTACCGAACACCTCTGACTACGAACACCTCTCACTACCGAACACTTTTTTCGGTCCAAAATATTTTACATGTTATTTAATAGGAGACCTGAGTGTTCAAACCTCTCACTACTGAACACCTCTCACTTCTGAACACCGAACACTTGATTTGGGTCCCAAACCCCAAAATGAACCTCCCACTACCGAACATTCATGTGAACAAGCCCACTTATTAGGTGCTAGATTAAGATATTTTGTAATACCAGCAGTTAAATAACATCTTCAAGACCTTCATACATAAAACTTTGAAATTTTTGGACATAAAATTGAACCTTAATTTGTATTTATGGCCTGTATTGTTTGTTTGTTCAAATTGTCATTGTATTCATATGTTTGAATGAAATTTGGCCAACAGAATTTTTTTTCCAAGACCGTGGATTGCATGTTCAATCACTTTTTTTAGTTCTACTCATCTGGATTGAGTCTGACATGTTCACTGTTCAGATTGATTAATTTTCTTTGAAGGGAACCAAAACATTTCTATTTCAAGCTGTTCTCTTAAGCAGGGGCAGGATTAAACAGTCATCACTCAAATGTTTTACTCAGCTCTGCCTCTACTTGAATGGATCTGACATGTTCCTTGTTTACTGATTATTTCTTCAAAGTAAACAGGACATGGTGTCCATTGCAGCTTGTTTTAAGGTGTTCTAAAGCACAAGGCAGGATAAACACAAACATCACTCAGGTATTGATGTCAGCTCTGTCCCCTACTCAATGGGTCTGACATATTCATTACCCCTTCAGAGCAATTGAGCCTCATTATCCACTGCTAATTGTTTTAGGTGTTAAGAAGGATTAACACCAAGTCAGGTACATAACTGCATGTCTCACTGTGTGCCTTCAGTACATGTATGTCTTGAAACTGGTTTTACTGTATAATATATATATATATATATATATATATATATATATATATATATATATATATATATATATATATATATATATATTAGTGCTAGAAATAAGGAAAAATTTTCACTTGTCCGCCAACCAAGTGGAGTCTTATTCTAATTGAACTGTATGTAAATTTTGGACAAGTGCATTGGCAACTTTACTTGTCCGTAACAAGTTTCACTTAGTACGGACAAGCGGATAAGCCCTATTTCTAGCCCTGTATATATATATATATATATATATATATTTATTTATTTATTGAACAAGGTTGACAATCTTCATCAACAACAACTTTGAGATTCAGGTTCTTAATATGTAGGCCCACAGACATCACATTTGTGAGAAAAGATAAAATTGTCCCTTTCTTGTTAATGTCCCATTATCTTCTGCACAATTCAAGTACTGATGTGCATGCACGCCTTACAGCCAAGTCAATTACTTGGCACGTCATTATCGCCAGAGCGAAGTTGTTCATACAGTGCAACAGCACAGTTTATCCTGTACATTATACAATTATCACTGTTGTGGACAAGATTTCAAAGGAAACAACAGAGGTACAAATGGACGGTTTTATTATTCTTGGCATACCCATTTATATGTTGTTAGAGAAGATTTTAAAATCAAATTGCTTGTACATACATGTACTAAAAGCTTATAAATATGTTCCATGTGATACTTAATTCAAGTGTGTTCATGATAACCAGTTTCTGCCATCTGGAGTAAAATTTTAGGGTATTCAAATACTGATAATAATTAAATTAAAAAGTCTGAAAATAAAGACTTTATGGGGTATTTCTGGGACATATGTGCCAAAATTTGACTTAGGGTAAGCAAAAGTACCCTTCAGATTTTTTAGGGTATGCTATTTTACCCTTTTAACCCTCTGGTGGAAACCCTGATAACTATAAACCGACTGGTTGAGTCTGCTTGATTATAAATTGTTTCTCACTGATTGTACAGGCATAATACTGCAATCGCCTTATTAGTGCAATGCTGTATTACTTAGCACTGTAAGGTGTGTGTCACAGGTTGTACAGTCAAAAATACTACAATCACCTCTGTAGTGAGCAATATAAGTGTGTCCATGTTTTTACCTAAAATGCTCCTGGGTAGATCTGATTCCAGTAGGATAACATTCATGCTCCGAGATCAATTGATGGGGTGGTGGTGTCTGTCTGGTCCTTTTTTATGCGTTCCATGTGGCCAGGATAACTGTTATTCTGTGATCAAAAATCACTGTGTCATCTACACCTGCAGCTGCATTCTGGTCCAATAGCTTTTTGATAATGAAACTTTGTTCTTTTGTATCAGTCCAATTTTGTTTTCGAAGTATTCAGACAATCATCATGTTAGTGTTGTCGTCAGAGAGATCAGGGCACCACTTGTCAATAATCTCAAGGCTGGGTGCCGCGGTACAAGTCATTGGCATTTCTGCCATTCTGCTTCGCTTGTGCGATAAAGCTGTAACATCACAGCGTGTACGAAATTCAAATGCTGCACTGGAAGAAATGGCTTCCCACATGCTGCAGGTGAAATCCATTCACAGTCACAGACTGTTTGTTGACAAGCAGAGAAGGATCAACCCCAGGATGCTTGGTGTGAAGGGGCTTCACCCAAACGAAGCAGGCAGACTGGCGTTGATCATCAAATCTGTTCCATTTTTTAATTACCTGAGGTCCCTGAGCTGAGAGTGAGAAACTAAAAAGGAAGACTACAGGGTTGCCTGCTAAACATCCGTTCTTGGCGGTCTACTACCCCCCAACGAACGTCTGCCTTTCTTTGGCAGCGTCACTGTCTGGAAGCAGGCAGCGCCGTCCTGGCATCGCAGCCAGCGAGTGGCCAGGTGTGGGGATGCGCGCAGTGGATTGTGGGATAGGGACTCTGTGAGCGCCATTTTGTTTCTAGGCTATTACACGGCCCAGTGGGTATTGACCACACGCCGCTGAATTAACTGTTTGGGTTCACCTGCTGGGAAGGTGCGAACAACATAATGGGGGTAACGGGATTAACAACTCTGCTGTGCGATATCCAGCAGGGGTCACATTAAGGATTTTTCAGTGTGGGTCAGTTGGACCCATCTTTCTCCATTTTCAGGAAAAATAGTGGGTCCATGAACTGAATCTATGGGTCCAGTCTGAAATTGGGCAAACTGGACTTCATTTGATGTAATTGATTTTATTTGGTATAATTAACATATATCACAATGATAAATATATAAAACATGCATGTAACTTAAGCCTAGAAACGAACATAACATAGGGTCTGTATGCTCACGTAGGTAACTCATTATTTATAAAATTTAAGATTGAATAAAAAGTTACCAATATGCCAACTTGATGTAAAAGGGTCTAAAAGTTGTTGACGGTACCAAGGATGGATTCAATCTACGCAGGAACCTGCTATATTTTACGACTAAGTCTGTATAGCACATCTCTGTTGTTGTACACCGTACATGTGTGTCACCGGACAGTTTTTTAACTCGCTTGCACAACAAGCGGCATGCGTGATTGAACATGCCTGGGCTCTGTAATTTTTGCGATTGATTCCACGTGACGAAATTGTCAGAAATTATATGTTTTATATTTCTGTGCACTTTCTATTTCAATATACCTGAAAAATTTGATACCATAGACGGTGTTAAGAGTCTGATCTTACTTACGGTCACTTAGTTAATCAAGCAACACGGCAGGCCCACAAGCCGTGCAACACAAAAGCGAGTGCACACAGTCTGTCACGGGCATGCACCCAGGCATGGTTTTCCGCTACACATTTTTCCGGCCTTCGATCATAATTTTTTTTAATTCCTACAGATTTGTTCCATTCAAACATTTCAATGAAATCAAAACAACCAAATTTTGCTTCAAAAACACCAATAACCACGTGAACCAACGGAGACAGTGATGAACAACATCGTGTTACGCTGTTAGGCCGGCTAATGCAAAATTTCGCTTCGTTCACGTGTAACCTTGTGATGACTAATCTGCGTATTTTCCTTGCCGTCCGTAATGAATTTTCACTCGTGCCTTTATCTGGGTCTAGATTTTTTCGATGGAACTCTTCTTGGTGAAAATGTGATTTGAAAATTTAACATCTTAGTCCAATAATCTTTGCGTGATACGACTTGTACCTTCCCAACATTGCGGACATGAGACAAGCACAGGGGAACAACGAATTTGATTTGACAGTGAGCGGTGCGTGATCAAATCCACCCAATGAGGAGCCTGGAAGTGCTCTCAGCATTTATAAAGAGGTGAAGTGACGTCCATCCATTTCCATTCTGGCAAATTTTTGGAGGGATACCCCACGAATATTTTTTTCTTAGCAAATAAGAGAGCTTGTTACATAGAAAGACGAACATCAGAGGATTCCATCAGTATAATAAATAATCACGAGATTGATATTGGTCAATACAAAACACCGTGACCGCTTGGGGTAATTTTTGCAGTTGTATCTTTCAAAAATGCATCGCGTTTTTGTGCGTGCGTCCACAGAGACGCAAAATGACAATGTTTTATTAATTTCCAGGCGTCGTTTCTTTATTTTTTGCGTCTATGACGCAGGACGCAAGCTTAATGTGATCCCTGATCCAGCTACTGTTCTGCCATGTACGGCAACTGTGTCAGCACTCAGCCCAGTTGTAATTACTAAATTAGCTGCCTACGAACAGCGTCAGTGTCACGGGAAAAAAGAAAAAAATGGATGAGAAAAAATTCCGGAAAGTTCTTGAGGATTGTTGGCAAGAGATGAGAGTAAATTATCAGGCGACCAAACACCAGGAGCAAGCATTATTTAATGTTATTGTTGAGAAGAAAGACACTTTTGTAATTTTACCAACAGGCAGTGGAAAAAGCCGAATATTCCAACTAATACCTGACCTGGTGAAACGGAAAACGCCTATTCCAGCCAAACCTGTAGTAATCTTAGTTTGCCCGCTCGTAAGTCTAGTGAAATCTCATCAGCAAGAACTGAGCAAGTTAGGGGTGTCGTCTTGTATTCTGGGTGAAGGTGACGCCGGGAACATTTCCCGATCGCAATACACAGCACCCTGTTCCATTCTGACATCTTTTACTCCAGTAAGTCACAGATACACAAGCAGGTAAACCACGTTTGAGAAGGTGTCAATTGGATTACTCCCTTGGGTCCTCGACCTCGTGAAGTTATTTTGACTGCTGTGTGGGAAGTGACGTGTTGCTCGCATCTGATTGGACGACGCACAGCTCATTAATAATGCAGTAGGCAACTTTCACGATAAGCGAAGTACAATTCATTGGCCCAGCGGCGCCTGACAACGTTATCGCCAGATCTGCTAATTGCCTCTTGAAATGGTATTGCGACACGGCCGGGCAGACTTTCGCTGGGGGCCAACATAGTGTATCGCCCCAAGAAAGTCTGCTTAGGAGGCAAACTACAGGGAACCTCTGGCATGTCTACTTCAAGAGTTTCAAACTACAGACCCAGGGTGGGTCCAAAATACAGGTGGAGAGATGAACCACTGCCCTCAGTGGAAGCCCCATTGACTTACTATGGGGAGCACTGTCAATCAGACAGGAGGTTGGAAAATCTGATTGATTTTCATTATAAGAATGCACAAGTCCGGAGGGTTGGAGTCCCTGTAATCTTATGGACTGTAATTAAAACTAGAACAGCCTGATTTTCCAACAGAAAATCAGATGTCTCCCAATCCCCCCCCTTACTATTGTCACCCTTATTTTTATAAATAGGCATACTGATTCCAATGATCTACAGATATGGTGAAGGTACACTCTTTATTGACATTTCAAAACGTTGATTTTTGATGAAATGCCTAAGTGACCTTGAAAAATAGGTAAAGGTCATACATCTGCAGTTACAAGCAAGGTCTTACAAAAGTCTTACAAAGAAACATTATCACACAAAATGTCAACCTCTTTAAGACAAATCTTTCTCGAGTACATCTGCAATGATTTTTAAAACGTGGAAATGTGACCTTGAAAATAGGTCAAGGTCACCCATCTACAATCCCAATCTAGTTGGTATTATAGTACATAATCATGCAAAATTTCAACCTCTTAAGTCAAATCCTTGCAGAGTTATTGTTTTTCGGTGGGAACCATGGTCCACACCCTGTTATATCAGAAAGGGAGTTGGAATGAGGGGTGTTATAAAGAGGGAGCACAGTATATGATTTCCCTTATTTTGATGTATCCATGTGCCTGTATATTTCTCCAATATTGGAGGTTTCAATAACCTATAAAACTATATAAAACATTGTTTGTCCATCCAGCCTTTCAATAAAAGAACTCTTTTATCTATAACACATATCTGCAAGTTTGAAATATATGTCAACGTCCCCAGTAAAAAGTGAAATGTTTCAAGTACATGTCAACAATAAGAGAATTGTTTTATAGAAAACAGACATTAAGTTTGAAATCACTGTCAGTGCTCTAGCTATAATCTGCTGAACTGTAATCGTATCTGCCAGAGTTTCTAGGCAAGTGAAATATGATTGTGTATTTGAGTTGCTGAGGGTCTCCATCTCTATGATTAGTTGTCACATGTCACTTTGGAGATTGATCACCTATCAACAAAGTAAATTTGGTATATAAACTGGAGTCTTCACCCTGTAACCTCAGTAAGATCGGAGAGTAAAATCAGAGAACAAAAGACTCTCAGGGAACTGCAGTTGCTGTTACCTGGAAAATACAGACCGAGAGCAGTTAAGATTCTACATGTTACATGGGGCTGTGACTCTTCATTCCACAACACAGAACTCCTGAGTCATCATTGCATTACAAGCAAGTATGTCTCTACACCAGTGCTGATTCCCCACACCCCCACACAGCACCATCAGTGATAGCATTGCATAGTGTAAATTGAATCATCTATCTTAATTGGTTCATTGGATATCGCGACACATGGACCTGTCACATTCAGAAGTTAAATGAACTTTTAGAATTCAAGGTCAACATTAAGTTGCACTACACATGCCCTGTGTAGAAAACATCTGTAGTAAAACTTCCATCAAACTATCTTAAACAAGCTCCTTGATATTGCACCAAATGGATGTACAATGTAGATATAGGATCGACAAATTGGTGTAACAAACATACAGACTGACTGCCCCAATCCAGACTATTTCTGTCCCCCTATGCCGCCTTTGGTGGCAGCGGTATTAGTATCAAAGCATCAACTAATAAGAATCTTTTCATTTTCTGGACTGAAATTTTGTGTTGCAACATTTGCACTGCAAATGAATCTCGCAAATAAGCTCATTTTGTGCCACTTTTTTACAATGCAATACCCGATATATCGATCCTTGTTACTTACAGACATACCTCCAACGGTAGACCAGAATTTTGTCATTGCAAGAGTTGGTCTTTTGAGACCAGTTTCACTGTAGGCCTTCTTAATGTTAGAGGTGTCAACCATCCATGTCCATGGTCATACAGTACACAGTTCCAGACAGAGGCCAGACAGCTGCCCTTGGGAAAACTCTTACTCTACCAGCACCTGACACCCTCAGGCCACAAAAACATCATGCCCGTCACCAATTTTAATTTTGCCCAAGTTATGCAATTTTCTCAACAAAAGATATGAGGACTAATTGGGAGGCACTTAGTAAATCAGTCTTTGTACTTCAATGACTTATGTATCGTTAAGTGTCTCATCTGCCAATAAATATTGACTATCACATCGGGCCCCCAGTGGTCATGTCTCGGAATTTAACAAGCCATGAGATTTCTCTGGGTCTTCAAAAGGGTTTGTGAGCTTATCCAAAGGGCAAAAATACATTGCCACGTGAAACAATTAAATAAGGAAACAGAGTCATTAGCTTTCAATATACAGAACAAGAATATACAAAAGCAAAACTGATCTAGCTGTCTGAATACATTTTTGGAGCTAAGGAAAATACATTGTTTTTCCTCTTATGTGAGGCCAATAGAATTTGGCATGATTTGACCACTGGGGACAGCAAATCTACTCTTCCTGTACATTAGATCTGATTGGTCATAAATCTCCCACATATCCATGCATTTTTAAAAATCTGTTCCAATCTGGCAGTACATTTGAGAAATTAACCACACAAAACACACCTGCTTCGCTGGTTAGGCAAGACACTGGGGAGACCCCTCCGAATTTGGCCTTTCTAAATCAAGCATGAGTCCTGTCCTTACATCTTCCCTCCACTGAGAGACCATCTGCTTGCAGACACCACTTATCAGGGACTGCTGGTGCCATTAGCCAAATTCTAATGTTTGATTCATTTGGCTACAGAAATTTGCACATGGCTACTTTATTTTAACATTAATTATATAAGCATTACGTCCAATTCTACAGAGACTGCATTTTTTTTTCCCATTTGGCCTCACATTTTGAAGGGCTAGAACTGTCCCCACTTTAGCACTAATCAGGAGTGCTCTGTCGTGATAAGAACAATAAACCAGTTCATAGGACTCCGGTTTGTTCGGTTCACTTCGGTAAGCAAACACTGCTTTATTCAAATTTTGTGCTCGACCACGCTGGCAGGATTACACGTTGAAGGATAGGAAAGTAAAACACAGGATGTGCTCGATTTAACGAAAAATCAAACCGTCTGCAAACAATAAATGCACATTTCACCACTGATGTGACATTTTAGGTAGAACATTTGCACTGTTCAGCACAATCCATGCTGTAATCACTAGTGTTAGTGGTGGCTTCCGTTGTAAACATATGGCAGCCTGGGCCAGACTCGGCTACTTGCTGATTGGACAACCAGGCCAACAATGGAATACATAATTAATTACGGTCCGGAAAAGTTCGGTACAACTCGGTATGAACAGGTCTATTGCACCGTAAACTCAAATATGACACTGACACCAAAGAGGGGCTTTCTGGCAAGTATACAGAATTTATCATTTAATTTGACAATGACTGTGCTGTTTAGGTGGGGAATGGATGAAATGGTTGGGACATACACACTGTAGAACTTTCATGAGGCAAAACAAAATAATAGGTTGTTTCCTGTAGCCCAACTGACCCTATCGTAAAACCTGCATACCCGCCAAATCTGCTTGCAAAGAAAAAACGAATGTACCCAACCGGCACGTCTTGAACTTCAAAAGATGCATTTCAGCTTGAAAACCACTGTGCTGAGAGAGAAAAGTATCTTGCAACCTCAAACAACACAAAAGGAAATTTCAATACTTAGCATAAACAGTGATTTACTTATTATCAAAATGCAACACAGAAAAAACTAGAACAGACTGATTTTCCAACAGAAAATCAAATGTCTCCCGGTGCAACACTTACTTCTCTGAATAAGCTACAGGTGATAAATTACAAATGACCAAGTTTGCTTGAAAATTACAATCCTATTTTAGCTCTCACCTAGATACATTACTTAGCAATTTTCATCAAGTTCTTCAAGACTTATTGCAGAGAAACCAATTTCACATAAATGACCCTGTGACCTTGAAAATTAGGTCAAGGTCATCCAAATACAATCCCAACCTTGGTCTTACCTTGATACATAATCCTACCAAGTTTCATCAAATTCCATCGTGTTCTTCATGACTTATCGCACTGAAACCAATTTCACATAAGTGACCCTGTGACCTTGAGAATTCGCTCAGGGTCATCCAAATACAATCCCAACCTAGGTCTTGCCAAGATACATAATCCTACCAAGTTTCATCAAATTCCATCCTGTTCTTCATGACTTATCGAACGGAAACCAATTTCACATAAGTGACCCTGTGACCTTGAGAATTCGCTCAAGGTCATCCAAATACAATCCCAACCTAGGTCTTGCCAAGATACATAATCCTACCAAGTTTCATCAAATTCCATCATGTTCTTCATGACTTATCGAACGGAAACCAATTTCACATAAGTGACCCTGTGACCTTGAAAATTAGGTCAAGGTCACCCAAATACAATCCCAACCTAGGTCTTGCCAAGATACATAATCCTACCAAGTTTCATCAAATTCCATCCTGTTCTTCATGACTTATCGAACGGAAACCAATTTCACATAAGTGACCCTGTGACCTTGAAAATTAGGTTAAGGTCACCCAAATACAATCCCAACCTAGGTCTTGCCTAGATACATAATCCTACCAAGTTTCATCAAATTCTGTCAAGTCCTTCAAGACTTATCGCACGGAAACCAAGTGTTGAAGAACCTGAACAAGAAGAAGGAGAAGAAGAAGAAGAAGCGGAAAAAACGGGCACTAAAACAATATGTCCCCCGGCTTCCACCGGGAGACATAATCACAATGGGCAATAATCGGGGTTTTTACATGTATACTGATGTTTCAAAAGCTCCACTAGAGTTTCAGATTTTCGCTTTGCTTATACAGTCCTCAATTTTGTATGTTCATTGAACATAGTTTCTTTAAATCTTTTCTAATGGATATTCCCGAGGCTCCAACAGTGGGCCTCTATCTCCTCACACTCACAGCTTCAAGCACATGGTATTTTCAGTAATTCCTCAAAATGACACTAGATGGCACACTAATCAGTCAATCTTGACAAGCA
This sequence comes from Hermodice carunculata, assembly GCA_964020975.1. Lineage (NCBI taxonomy): Eukaryota > Metazoa > Annelida > Polychaeta > Eunicida > Amphinomidae > Hermodice > Hermodice carunculata. The sequence continues at coordinate 22,253,105 of OZ026621.1, read as the reverse complement.
CCACACGCATGAATCATGCTATATTAAATAAGTTCATTAATGATAAAGTACAATGACAAAGAAAACTAAACATACCTTCAACACAAAGTGTTAACTGAAGGGTCCACCATTTGCTCAAATTAGGTCATGGTAACATCAAAATCTAATAGACAACACATATCTAGGTGCCAGATTATCTTTGACAATTCTGTGAACAAAACAAGCCTATCATAAGCATCACAAAATCAAAGACTTCAAAAAATAAATTGATTTCCAAATCAAACATTTTAAATATAAACACTGTTAAAATTTGTATGGAATATAACCAAAAGATCTTCTGTGGGTCTAATCTCATGCAACATGTCAATTATCAAGCTGTTATTGTGAATTTCTGTCACATATTACAAATATGTACTCAGAAAAATCCAGTGAAAGAACAGCAAATAAATAAAAGTGATCACGAATAAATATATTAGAAACAAAGAGAATAGATAGGTCTGGATTCACAAAATAAAAAAAAGGCATTTAGCGCCTTTGCTGCAAAAATATGGGACAAGCAAATTCAGATTCAGAAGTGGAGAAGTGACTTTCTTCAGGGGACCAGTAAATTTTCTTTCCAATTTGTCCTGGGACAAGTAGCTAAATCATTAATGTCAAAACATCCATGTGCAAAATCAAAACATTCCAAGCACATCTTTTTGAGAAGAAGTCAAAAATGTAAATACAATAGCCATATATACTGCATGTATACTGTGATAACAATTACCCACTGTCGCAAAGTTTGATTTCCCATAACTTCGTCAAAAATTAACATATCCATATATAAGAATTCTGTTCAGCCGTTCTGGATAAGAAGTCAAAAAGAGCCTGAACACACAAAAATTCATTTAAAAAATACGAAAAAATTACAGCGCCACCTGGTGGCCAAAATAAAAACTGGGTAACCCCAACTGAACTTATGTGCAATAATCAAAGCAATTGGCCAAGTAGTTCTTAAGATGAAGAATTTTTATTTTCAAAAAACTAATACAAAAATAGAAAAGAGTATTGCATCATCATCTCCTTCGCAAACTTGGTTGAGGATCTGGGGATCCATGTGCAAAATCAAAACATTCCATGCAGCGTTTTTTTTTGAGAAGAAGTCAAAAATGTAAAAAGTCTAACAACGGACAGACAGATTGACAGACAAACAGATTCCAATAGCTCTAATGACCAGGGCCAGAATTTTGCAAAATTTTGCGAGAATTTATTTGAGTTTTTGTCACTTAGTTTTCTTTTTAAAGTTTAGGAGAATCTTTATGAGAATGGATTCTCGGATTCTCGCTGAAATTCTGGCCCTGAATGACTGACAAGTGAGCAAAGCTATAAACTATTAAACCAAGTTACAGTGTATTTTCGTCAATTTCAAAGTGCATGTATCTGTCTCAGAGATATTAAAATCTCATTTCAGTGAATTGAACTCATTCTCTTGTGTTTTTAAGACATAAGACTGTATGTTACAAGGGCTTCCATCACTATACATCATTTTCAGTAGTCATAAATGCCATTTGAAAAAAATAAATAAATAAATAAAAATAAAATAAATAAAATAAACTACCTACCTACCCAATTTTCCCAGCCTGTAATGGGAAACACGGGCATTATTCTTTCTGTCTGCCTCATGGCATTTCACTTGATTACTGGTTTATTCTTGGCATCTAAAATGCTTTCATTTACAATACACTACTCCTGCACACCAAATCAAAGGTAGGGCCCCAGGGATAAATCCTATGTAACCAACAGTTAATGATATTTTGGTTCTGTCTGTACGACTCCCTTTTTTTCAAATTTCTTCCCAGTCCAGGTTTTCCTGTTCTGTGGTGCTCCACATAAATTAGCTCTGCACCTGGCTTGCTCTCTCTGTGACTTTCTGTGCTTACCTCAAGGAAGATTCCCTGTAACCCCATCTAGAATCCTCTCTATATCTTTCTACATGACTAACAGCCGTCTCCAAAACATATTTCTGGTCCATTCCCATCTGGACACCCCACAAACCAAAAGAAATGTCTTGTATGCACATATTAACTCTCTATTGGATGGACTCTTGAAATATGTAATTACAATGACTGATGCTTTTCCCATGAAAGGGTTAACTCATTCCATACTTTGGTGACAGGCTTTGGTCAGTGGTTCTGGCACCGCCTGGCAAGTCATGCTGCAGCTGTCCTTGTTGCAGCTGCAGCATGACTAACAAGGCAGTGCCAGAACCACTGACTTAAGACGATAGGCATGTTGGTACTTGACAGAAAGCTCTTTTCATGAAGAATTTAAACATGCAATTAAATCCCGGTAAATATATGGAAAAATCAGGGACTGGTATGGAGTGAGTTAATACCATAGGGTAAAATAGCCAAAATTTTGTACCTTACATTTTTCTGCGGGTGTTGATGTCTGTGCACCCAATAATTGTTTAAGTTCCCCTGAAGTTCAAAAATTTGCTTTGTAGCAGGATCTGTGATCTCACTCTCGATAAGTTTTTAAGAGTCCGTCCCATGGGGGGGGGCCTTTCTGTTCTTCCACTGGAATTTTATTTCTAAATTTTCACATACCATAAAACAGGTTGATCAACTGTACATGGGTATTCTGTTTTCAGTATTGTTAACGATGATACCCTTTAAAAGCTTTACTTTCTTTAACAACAAGCAATCCTCATTTTCATGTCATAACCCTGAACACATGTTTATTTAAATGTATAGTACATGATCCTAGCATGGAACAAGCACAAATCCTTATACATGTAACACCCTGTTCTCTATTATAAAGAAACTGAGTCGCATGCAGTATTATTATTTCAGCACATGTAATTTTACATTTTTGAAGTTTTGTGGCTATGAAACACTTTCGTACCTCCAGAATGGAAGATTTCTACTTTTACCTGTTTTAGATTCTTGAACTGTCTGACTGACACAAACTGAAAATGTAATACAGTGAAACCTCCCTTACCGAACACCTCTATATACCGAACACCCCCTTATACCGAACACTTTTTCTCGGTCCCAATTTTTTCCCCATATGCTTCCATTATAAGCAAACCTCCCTATACTGAACACCTCTCTATAGTGAACATGAACACCCCAAATGAACACCATTTTCCACAAAAACCTCCCTATACTGAACACACATTCAGCATATTTTTGGTGTATTTGCAGGGAGTAATTACTGATTAGGCTGAAACTGACCAGATTAGCTTCAGAGACAGGCATAATTATTGCTTATACCAGCAGCAATAGAAACAATCCACAGCAAGCTGTTGAACACCTGTTGTCACTTCTATAGATGGCAACAACAGGGTGTAGGGTGAAAGTGTCAATGTCACTCAGCACCTTGTTCCTATCCTCTCAGGGATAATTGGAGCAGTTTTGGGTGTCTTCTTTAATCATCCTAATGAACAATAACTTACAAATTAAGTCATTATGTTTGTCTAACCAAAGCCAGGGGATTTAATTTCAAGGAGTACCAGCAGACTGAAATGAGCAACAGCTCTGCTAAAATAGGTGCAAGGTCGTAAGCATGTTATTTCAATATGAACATACACTATATGTCATAATGTTCTCTGACAATTATATATACATGTCCATGTATACATCTGAACTTTGCTCTATCATAGTCAGTACATCTTTCCCAAATGATAAAACAATCAAAAATTACTTCTTTGTTGTTCATTTATTTGATGATGTACATGTGTTAACATGAGTATCTCCCACCATAATGATCTCAGCTGGTATCTGTATGGCACGGTTGGTAAGACATGAGACCACAATGTGGAAACCTCCCTAAACCGAACACCTCCCTATACCGAACACTTTTATTCGGTCCCCTGGGCGTTCGGTATAGGGAGGTTTCACTGTATCTCACAACCAAGCAAGCATGACACAACTGTTATTAATGTGCTCTCTTTTGTTAATGCATATAAAGGGCGTGCATGTAGTTTCAACTTGGTGGTAACTCATCACTTGATCTTCAATTTCGACATCGGTCAAAACAACCTAATGCTATGTACAGCACATGCATAAAATTACCAGAAATCACAGTACAAAACCATTAATTAACCAACCATGTGATTTCTTAACCAAAAGTAAGGAAGTAAGTAAAGGGCCAAAGACTAACCATTATTATCTTTGCAAATAAGCCATTTGCTTCCAGTGCATGTTTACCTTGATACAGACTCAACTCTTGACTGTATATAAATGTTCTCCATCAAAAACCTATTCTGTTAATACCATATCGGAGTAAAGATATTCAAGCGGGTGACAATTCATGTGTGGGTGCTTAAAACGTGTAATTAAGAAAGGAAAAGGTTAATGTTATCCTGAAGGTTGTTCCTTTCTGGAACAGTGAGGCAACTGTTAAATCACAAATTGACTTCTAAATTTCTTTGGTTCTGTGTTCAATATAGGAACATATTGAGCATTGGTACATTGATGATATCCCAGTATGCTGGGACAGAAGTATCCTTTATCCAACTATGCACCTACCCCAAGCTACTTACCTCCCTACCCTAACCGCCCCCCCTCCCCCCATTTCTTGGTCAGGAGGGTAGACTATGTTTTAAATCTTAAAATAAAAATACAAGAGTAATACATCCACAGACAGTCTTCAATATCTTTATACCTCCCAGGATATATATGAAGGTAAATTTTTAGTGTTTCTCACACTTTGAACTTGGAAGGCTTCTCTGTGAATCTGTTCATTCAAACAACCGCGGCACGCACATGCGCAATGTATATGTAAACATAATTCTCTTAATTTCAATGAGTTATTACGAGGTGTAAATGATCACCACTGATCGTAATATAAGTACACACAACGAGCCAAATGTAGAATCTATTGCCTTAAAATTTTATCATAAACGGTTCAGTACTAAAATACGTGATATAAACACCGTAGTGAATGAACAAGTTCATCATTGAGAGGTGACCACTCACTGACAGACAGTGGGCGTTTATGCGCGACACTTCAACGGGCGGCGTGGCGGTTTAGAATACGCGGGTCCATGTTTGTCTGCTGTTAGTTACCAGCAATGACAAGTCTTTCAACACTGACAGTCCTAACATCATGTTCAAGCATTTTCGATTCAAGCGTACAATGTTAAACACTATAACACGAGTTGGAAATTGTTTTTCCCGCAAACGACATTCATTGAAAACATGAGTGAGCGATAAAATAGGAATTTAATTTCAAGGCTGTCTGACAACTGTCTGGTTTCAGCAAAGCGTTCATTCATGCCCAGCTGTTCAAATGAACAGAAGTGGCTGGCTAACTTTACAATGCAAATCAAAGATCGTTTTTTATTGGTTTTTGAGTCGTTATATACCATCATAGTGATCAGACTCACCTTTTAACTGTTGTTTCCTGGAACGCCTTGCAGTTTTCTATGTTTTGATCACCCCGCCAGCGTGCACCTGGTCTGACAATGTAAAGCTGACCTTGTCTGCGACCTTGTCCCGTCATCGGCCCAGTGCGCACGCGCAGACCAATTATCGGCCTGTTGGGGAACGTCAGTCAGCATTCGTTGTCTGGCGGGAAAAAAGGAACACGTGTAACTGTCCTGAGCATTATGGCATGCCACAGCGTTTTGGTCATGCTTGCAAACGTAATGAAGCCCATAAAGACAGTAATAATTACGATATTGAAAAAAAAATGTTTATGAACCTGTTGAACTTGAAGCAAAATGTCGCTTTTAGGCAACAGCAAGGTGTTTTGTTGTAGAATTGGAATTACTTTAGTTGACTTTGGCTAGGCGTTCTTTCACTTTCTGTGGACTTGCTCCTTTGTTTGCCCCCTCCATGCCCTATTTGTTGCCGTTTTGTGGTGTTATGTTTGCATAAGAACACTTTTATTGATCACACGCCAAACTGTTGATCACCCGCAAAACGAGGGCCCAGCTGGGAAGTATTGACATTTGGTATTAAATAGTCTTTAACCACTAATAGTACACGATCTTCAATAAGTTTGCTGCTTGTTCGAAACAACGGTATGACATTTCAGTCAATGTGCTTCACGTGTACGGGTTCTTCAAGGCGAAGAACAATATACCGTAACAATGACTACAAGAGACATTTTTTAAGGGGGAAGACAAGAACCGCAAAATATAAACTTCATTTTGATGTATTTCTGGCATCAAGATCTTATCAACAGGAACTCAGCTGTGCCATACATTAAACCCGCCCCAAGGATAGAAATATATCAAAAACCAACCCCTCCCACAAACAAACAAACAAACAAACAAATCAAACCTCACACACCCTGGCTCATGCGTGAGTTAAGTGTGAAGTCTATGGGCATTTTGGGATTCCTTCTATCGAGACCTTGCGGGGGGAGGGGTCCAATTATTTTGTGAACTCTTATCTCTACGTGTGTAATTTAATTTTGCGGTCACTTGGATCAAGGAGTATGATATAGGCCTACGTTCGTACATCAACATAAACATACACATACACGTTTCTCATGTTGACATGAGACGTTGTGTGGTCACTTCGTGGCAGAAATGTCTCTCCCGCCTTGCACATCAGAAACAAAGGTAAGTACATGTGTTTTCATGTTAAAACCAGAAGTTATCCTATAACAGGAAACGAGGCTCTCAATCAGAGAAAGCCAACAAAGATGAACCATATATATCCGAATTTTGTGATGTGAAGAAAGCTACGTTTCTTGCACACATAGGTCTAATCAAAGACTTCAAATTTGTAATAGACGAGTGGATTGTTAATGTGTAGGTTATATAACAAAGAGAGAAAATTAATTTAAGACAAGCACATTTATATTTGAAGAAATATATTTCACACAAAGTTAGGCATTACAAAAAAAAACTGCTTATTTTTGTGTGCTCTTGATATAATTGACTTCTCCAAAACCGTCACTCAGATTGTTCTGAAACGTGCAAATGTACTTTGTGGCATATTCAAACGTTGTTCAGTGGATGGTGACGCTCCGTATTTTAACTGATTTTAGAATTCGGGTATTGTCGGTTAATGTATTCCCATTATTTACTGTCTAAGTCAATAGAAATTCATTTTATCGGTATCTCCTTTTAAATTCTCAGTCAGATTCACTTCAAACTTGGCTGGGATGTACCTTGGGTAGGTTTGTTGTGACATTCTTCAAACTATCACGCTCCAGTGTTTATGATCATTATTATTATTATTATTATTATTATTATTATTATTATTATTATTATTATTATTATTATTATTATTATTATTATTATTATTATTATCATCATTATCATTATCATTATCATTATCATTATTATTATTATTTGCTTGTTTGTTTTCTTTCGTTGATTTTTATTTATTTATTTATTTTTCTTTCTTTTTGGTTCATTCTTGGCAAAATCTTTAAAAAAAAGCGTTCTTCCCATAGATAAGTTTCTAATTTCTGATGTTGGAGCTGCGACTTTTTTTCCTATTTCTTGACGAATTTTTTTGTTTTTTACTATTTTACACGTCTCTCAAACTGTACTTTGGAATGTCTGCAAACATGGTGGGAATGCTCGTATACTGGAACTCCACCAATTTGTCTGCTGCATGCTGTTGCCAATTTTCTGATTTTTGACAAAAAAAGTCAGAAGTAGGGGAAATTAGTAAGGTTACATTGTTACAATATAGGGATATCACTACAATATATTGATATCAATCAATCAATCAATCTATCTATCTATCTATCTATCTATCTATCTATCTATCTATCTATCTATTTGTCTGTCTGTCTATCTATCTATCTATCTATCTGTCTATCTGTCTGTCTGTCTATCTGTCTATCTAACTATCGGCCTATCTCCTTGCTTTCCTAAGTTTCAAAAGTTTTTGAACGCCATTTATAACGTCTTTTATGAGTACCTAATATAACAACAAATAACAACCTTCCTTCAGATATTCGGCATTCCATTTCGCTTCAAATTTTTCAATCCAAACTCAAGGCAACTTTACCAGCCGTGGACGATGTGCCTGCCTTCTTTTCCCATGGTCAACGTTACCTGAATATCTGCCAGACCCAGCTGCGACTGGGTTTCTCTAGGCTTAACTCTGACCTCTGTAAGGTAAATGTTATTCGAAGTCCTATTTGCTCCTGCTCTTTCCTCACTGAAGATATCTCTCATTTCTTCTTCTTTTGTCCTAAATATCTTCCCTTTAGAAAAAAACTTCTCGATACTACTATACCGCTCATTGCTCCGGGTGTTCATCCTAACTTGATAATCCATATCGCTAACGAAAGACTGCTTCGTATTTTCCTTTTTGGCAGCAGGGAATTACCAGATATCCTGAACATACAAATATTCGACGCAGTTCAAAATTATATAGCAGAAAGCAGACGTTTTGTTTTTTAACTTTAATGCGACCTACTGGTTAAACAGAAAAAGCTTCTTTTTTTTTTGTCAATATTATAATGTATAACCTCTTGGTGACGTAATCATGTATGTACTTATCTTTTTATATACCTGCTCCAATTGCTGTTGTTGGTTTTGTTTTCCTATTTCCCCTGTCAACAGTGAGTGAATAGTTATATGCCTTGTGTCGCAATCTCTACCATGTATTCTGTACTGGGTATTACTACCCCGATTTACTTGTATATTACGACATTCATATTTTACATATTTACAAATGATCTGGTAACATAGTTTGTAATGTCCTGTATTTACTGTATATATATTGTGCGTTTTCTCCATGTCTGGAGAACCCATTATATTAGTCATTTCATGTACTATAGGGTAATCCAGTATAAATAAATATGTTTAAACTAAACTAACCTCCCCTTGCCACTAAAAACTCTGGCTTTAAAGCAAACGACTCTATTATGAATACGCTCAGTCTATCCTCCACGACATTTACAACGGACTCAAACTGAACCAAGAAGCACGGATGGTTTTCCTCGATATATCAAAAGCATTTGACCGGGTATGGCGTGAGGGTCTCTTGTTCAAGCTTAAACAACTTGGCTTCACCAATCCCATTTCGGACTTCCTCACCAGTTACCTGTCAGATCGTTCACAACGCACCATCATCTGTGGTCAAACTTCCTCTTGGCTTTTGAAGCTGGAGTATCACATTGCTCCATTCGTGGCCCTCTGCTACTTTCTTGTTTTTATAAATGACATCACGGACGGCAAAGCATGTGATATCAATCTCTTTGCCGACGACACCAGCATCATTGAAATTGTCCATAATCCTAATAATTTGGCTGAACGTATCGATTGCGACCTCGGCCGGATCCATGCCTAGGGCAAACTCTGGCGAGTTACTTAATTTCATTGCAATCAAATCCTTATCTGTTATTTTATCTTCCAAAAAAGGCAAACAAATTCATCCACCTCTCTTGGTTGGAAACACATGCATGCAGCAATACCAGAAGCAAACGAACATACACACCTAGGAATTACACTTACATAATTTGCCATTTTGCACAGTCATAGTCTGTCACCCACGCAACTTACCAGCCGTAGTACAATCATGAAGGTATATGTTACAATTGTGACATAGCCGTATCTACTGAACCATAAACCAAAATTGTAGAATTTTAATTTCTGCAAATTAGGTGAATACATAAAACTTAAATCTTGAATAGCTTCAAAACTATCATAGATAGAAGTGCCATTTCAACATTACTTTATAGGTTTGTGGCATAAGTACATCCAATGAACCTTAAGCCAAAGTTGTAGGATTTAAGTTATGTAAATAAGGCGAGTACACAAACTTGAAATCTTATAACTTCAAAACTATTATACACAGAGGTACCGTTCCAACTTCAATTTGTAGGTTTGTGATATAACCGTATCCAATGAATCATGAACCAAAGTTGTTTGGTTTAAACATATTTATTTCAACTGGATCACCCTATAGTACATCGAGATGTCACTAATCGGGGGGGGGGGGGGGGGGGTTCTCCAGAACATGGAGTGACTCACAAAATGTATATTACAGAGCATACAGGACAAAACATGAACAGTTACCCAACAGACCTTTCCAGTACGATAGATGGCGCTGGCGTCGTTTTAAACAGTGCTTCGGGGATTGGGAAAATGAACAAAGTTACCTAATTTACAAAGAAGCTGTACACATGTTTCAAATTTGTACCCCGCAAACAGGAATCAAAAGAGAAAAATATCACCAAGATGCAAAACAAAGAAAGATAGTTTACTTCAGGTAGAATGTATACATATACGCCCCTGTTCACAATAATACAGACCAGCGGTAGGAAATTTCACACAAGACACTGGAGAAATAAATTTGTGTAAGTCAGCGACTAACTCAATTGAAATGACTACTTATGCATAACAGAGCTAAAATATGAAGCGTCTTGTGTCTACGATGTATCTGTGGAACGCATCATAAATTTGTATGTTGAGGGGAATGGGCAATTCGTCGCTACCAAAGAGAAGGATATGAGCCAGTCTGTCACTCGCTGTATGTATAATCAGAATCGGGTGGACGCCGGGAGCAATAATAGGGATGACGAAGTTTAGAACTTTAATTCTGTAAGTTGAATACTTTGGACAAGAGAACAGAAAATGTCGCAGATCTTCAGTGGGGCAGGAACAGGAACATGTAGGTTGTGGGATGATGTTGACTTTAAAGAGATCAAAGTCTCGAGAATCAAAGACGAAGCTGGGTATGACAAATGTTGGCAAATCTGTGTCCTAGGGTATAGTAAACAGGAACATAATCCACTGCTAGTAGAGTTGCTTTCAATTTTGATTTGAATATTTGGAGGGAAATTGAGTCTCTTATGTCGGAAGGAAGATTATTCCACAGCTTGATGGTGTCAGGAAAGACGGAGTTGTCTAAGCAATTAGTTTTGCAATTAATGGGACATATGGAGCTAGAGTGGCGAAGGTTTCGAGCATTAATAGTTGGAGGAATTAGTTGAGAGAGATAGGAGGGTGTTAAGTTGTGATACATTTCGTAAAAAAGAAGCAACTTACGGTACTTCCTTCTGCTGGCGAGTGTTGTCCAGCCAAGTTCACGTAAGAGATTGGCGCGTGATGTGTGTCTTAATGCAACTGTGCATATTTTGGCAGCTTCAAACTGTATGGATTCAATAAGATCACAAAGGCCGTGACGACAGTTGTCAAAGAGCACACAACCATATTCAAGAATTGGTCGAATCATAGTTAAATAGAGTTTGATTGGAGCTTTGCGGGAAAGTTTGTATCTAAATCTACGCAGAAGGGCAATTCGCTGGCTATAGCTTTGGTGATAATATGAGTAATGTGAGCATGCCAGGATAAATTGCTACTGAGAGTAATAACAAGATGTGTGTGTGTGAGTCTGCTTCAGGTATTACAGAGTCTCCGAGACGAACGGGTGGATGGTGTGATTTAACAAGTTTAGTTGAAAATATCACGGAAAGAGACTTTAAAGCCTTAAAGATAACACGCCACAGCCTTCCCCAGTTATGTATAAAGGGGAGGTTAATGTTCAGGTGATTAGAAGATTCGATGTGGTTATTAACAACTTCAAGTTGACTGGTGTCATCAGCAAAAAGTCTGACATCACATCTAGAAACACCATTCTAGAAATTTTGGAAGTGGGTAGCTTATTTTGTGTCAAGTATTCATAAAGTGCATCAAAGACAAAAAACACATTTGAAACATTACAAAGCACTGAAATAGGACTATAATTGTTTTTAATCTGTCTGTTGGCCTTTTTGAAGACAGGACATATGTTGAATCTTTTCCAAACATCGGAGAAAAAGCGAAAGACTAAGAGAAATTGAAAGATTTTTGTTGGTAAGTGGTTTACAGATCGAATCAGCTGTGTTCTTAAGTAGTATATATTCCCTATATTATCTGGGCCTGATGCAGAGCATAGTCTCAGGGAAGATAAAACTTTCTTAACACTGTTTCCATCAATGGTACTATTGCGTAAGCGTGCCTCAGTTCGGAACGTGAAATAGGCAGGGGTGGGGCATCAACATCAGGCCGTGTTTTACACTGGCTGGCAAAGTATGAGTTAAAAAATTCACATTTTCCCGTGATACATGATCCGATCTTGTTATCGTCAACGATTGGGGGTATATCTTGGTGAATTTTGCATCCCAGGACAGACTTGGACAAGCTCCACCATTGTTTGGGATTAATGTTTTTTTCATCAAGTCGAAGCTGCAGATTAAAAAAGTAAGAGGAGACAGATTTCCTGATTATGGTCACAAGCTTGTCACGATACTTTTTGTAGAATTGGTGAAACCTGTCAATCTTAAGGTGAAGGTCGTATATATAGGGGCGGGGTTTGTTGGATGCTCTCTTGAAGCGTTTCCATGCTCCATTACGACGTCGAATGTGTTTTTTTAATGTCTGCAGTTATCCAAGGTTTGTCCCTAGGGTGAATGGTAGCTTTCTTATAGGGAATAAAGTCATTTGCAGTAGATAGAAAGAGATTAGACCAGTATGATACGGCATCATCAATAGAATCAGGGACATCATGAGCAATGTTCCAAGGGGCTGTAGAAAGGGCAGCATTGAGGTCACAAAAATTAGCTTTATTGAAGTCCCATACTGATCTTTTGAAAGGCTTCCTCTATGAAAGGAAAGGGAGAAAGAACAAAAGATTACACAGAGGTCAGAATTTGAGATTGGGGCAAGGGTTCCAGAGTCCAGAACAAGACCTGGAGAATCAGTAATGATAAGGTCTAATAAATTATTCGCGTATTCGCTAATCCTAGTGGGTTCATCTGTAAGTTGAAAGAGATTGTACTGATCTACAAGGTTGACCAGAGATACACCTAAATCGCTGTCCTCATGTTGGAAGTTCCAATCAGAGCACCTGTCGTTGAAATCGCCAGTTACTATTAAGATGTGAGGGTTGCATTCAATGGCAGAGGAAATGAAAGATGCCAAAGACCTGAGAAATGCATCACGGATTTCGGCGGACTGGCCAGGTGGACGATAGTAGTTACCAAATAATACCTTCCCGCGCTGGGTCGAAATTTTAACCCAGACGCATTCGCAATCTATGCTTTCAGGATCCGGGCGTCTCACGCACGGCAGAGAAGAGTGAATAATGTCAGAACCCCGCCACCTCTTCCCGTTGTGCAGTCTGTACGATACCGAGGTTGGAAGTCATCGATAAGAAGGAGCTGATCGGGGAAATATTCATCTAGCCAGGTTTCCGATAATGCAATAACATTGAAGTTACCTGATTGGGCCAGGAGATGGATCTCGTCAAGTTTACCTGTACTTCGTATGCTGCGAACGGTAGAATGGAAGAACTTCAGGAGTTCAGAGTGGGACCGGGGTTCCCGTGAACGTCGATTGAAGACAGGAAGAACGTGTAAAGGAACAGCATAATGTGTTTTCCACACACACACACACACACACACACACACACACACACACACACACACACACACACACAGAAGTGTGTTTATAAGTAGAAAAGCCAATGAGGTGTAGGAGCATATCTTTTGGTTTTCGACGCGTGGACCTGGATGGAAGTGTACCGTAAGAGAGATATGATTGTTGAAAAGACCAATGGTCATTCGGTATTGATCAATGCCGATGCCCATTGTTTATACACCAAGGTAACGTAAGAACGGCAAAAATACAAGTACTTGTCAGAAATGTGCTATTTTGCCCATCCATAAGAGCAGAGTCAATTGAATGTGTAAAGAGGCACACATATAATTGTTTCCAATGTGTCATTTGCGTGTAAGCTTTGGGTGGACAGATAAGAGTCACCTATTTTATCAATGTAATTGAAGGTAACAGGGTAACATGACATGTAACAAGAAAATACACAGACAAAAAGTTGTAAGCTTTTAATTTATGCAAACTAGGCAAAAACACAAAATTAAGATCTTTGAATAGCTTCAAAACTTTTTTTTGACAGTGGTGTCATTCAAAAATCAGTTTATAGGTTTGTGACATGGCCACATCCAAGGAACCAAGAACCAAAGTTGTAGCATTTTAAATTATGCAAATTAGGCAAATACACAAAATGTTAAACAATGGCAAAATGTAGCATTTCACACAATGTTCTCATTGGAAAGAACCCAGATAGATTTGATGTGAAGCAAATCTTCTTTTCTATTTGTTCATACCACTTTACTCATCTCACTAACTGCACCATCATCCTGACACTTAGGCAGGGGCTTTTCAATGCCTTATTATGGGCCGAATGTGGCTAGATTCTAGTCCCAACTGATATTAGTTAGATTATGCAGAATTCGCAAAATATCAACTTAATCCAGTAACTTTCATTCCTAAATGGCTCAAATTGTTTCCCAAAGGGAATTAAAAAGACCCTGTCTCCATATACTTATCGTTAAACAACTGCTGCGTTTTAAGAGGGCCCATCTATATAAACTGAAATCAAGTTTGTGTCTGCAAATTGTCTTAACTTATATAATCTCTCTTGCCATTGTTATATCTCTCAAAATGGATGGTGTTTTGTTGATTTACACCAGGTAAGTGCCTCCAGCTGTGCCCAGGTAACAAATTAAACTGACGTCAAAAGCGGTAATGTGTAAACGGGGAAAGAACATCCATTTTAAACATGTTTCAACAAATGTCCAAGTTCCCTAAGGCCTAACAAGAATACATATGTGGTTCCGGTAACCTGACATATCCTACTAAAAAGGCCCAACCCTAAAATCAATGGAACAATGAAAAAGGCATTGATCGACCCAGGCCAGTACTAGAAACTTAGAGACCCAAGTGGTCCACAAAAGTGCATTTTTGTTTCAGTGGTCCACTTGAGACATATGTGGCCCAAAGGGCCAAAGTAAGCGCCCGAAGGCATGCTAAATGGGTCGGGGGGAGTTTCGAGTAGACAATCTTGGATTGACATGGTTGAAGAAATCACAACATTTTAGTCATTATTGTACTGATTTGGCTATTTTCCCTCAGATTGTACAAACATCTGATGGATATTAGCAAAAATTAGTAAGAAATAAATTTTAAAAAAAGACCATCCCCATGTTATCAATTAAGATCAAGCATTTTTTGTATTTATACATGTAACGGTTTAGGGAATTTTTGCGCAAATATTTACGTTTATTAACATAAAATTATCCTGCAATTGATAAGTTGTATATAAACCATGATATACTGCACAAGTAATACCCTTTGCTTGACCTGTACGACCATTTTTTTCATAAGAAAACTTATTCTTCTTGCAAGGTGTGCAGTGAGACCAGTTCTTCATTGGTACTTTAGTATCTGATTACTTTCTTTCTTTCTTTCTTTCTTTCTTTCTTTCTTTCTTTCTTTCTTTCTTTCTTTCTTTCTTTCTCTCTCTCTCTCTCTCTCTCTCTCTCTCTCTCTTTCTTTCGATAAAGGAACGAAGGCAGTTATGTTTTAACATAGAGATACTGCGTAATATAGCTCTGTCTTAAATCATATGCAGCTATTTCCCCCTTGGATCATAATGTTATGCACAGATGTACAAATAATATTTTTTTCCATGTACCTACTCACCTATATACTTAGAAGGACAGACCCTCTATGGAGTGGGCACCTCCCTACAGTGGGCACTTTTTACCAGTCCCAGCTAGGGTGCCCTCAATTGAGAGGTTTCACTGTATAAGTGAACCTTAGAATTGTGTATATATCTGAATATCAACGTTTGAGAATATTCAATTTTCAAAATGAGAAATGCCTCCAATTGGCGTGATTTTCACTGTTACAAGTTTATCATATTTGTCTCTCTTTTTTTATGTCCAAAACCACTTCCTAGTCGTCGCTACCCTTTTTCGCAGTCCGAATTCTTCACACTCCATAAGGTCACCTGTCACTGTCTAACCTAAATAAATATGGAAGTACTATTGTCCATATTGCACACATTCATCCGCAGAATTTGACCTACGCTACATTATCCCAGATATATTAAAGGATTGTTTCGGTTATATCGTACGTAAAATTTTCATTGTTAAGATGTTACAATATACATCCTTGCGAAATGCAGTATGAACTGTTTGGTGAAGTCCTCTCTTTTAGAAAAATATTATATCAAATACGCTACGTTAGTTTATGAATCCAATGCTTTTGATTATAAAGTAACATTTTTAAGGTGATATTCGGCCCATAGAAAGCTTGCTTGTATCGTACAGTATTTGGGCGTTACGGACACTGGATACTGCATCTATTTCGGATAAAACCTCACGCTGTCCGGAAAATGTTCAGACAGGCAGGGACTGGGGACTAGTAACAAATGTATTGTTTAGCGGGCTCATGAAACAATTCATTTATTTATTTATTTATTTTTTTGTAGAAATCAGTAACTGTGTCTCCTCATCTTTCTCGTCTCTTCCATGTAAGGTAAGTGACTGTTTCCGTTTATTTGTGCGTGTAAATTAATCTACATGGTCTCTCTTTTTTACTTTTCTATCTGTGGTGTATAAATGATGTGTATGTTATTCAACCATAATGTTATAATGTTATAATCATACTTACAGTTAAGGAGAGTAACTTGAATTAAAATCAATTACAAAGATTTTAATGGTTTTTAAATTTTGGTAGCAGCCTAGTGACAAATTAATGTAGGTGATGGTTTAACTTGTATTCAGTATGTGACAACGTGATAGGCTAACTCAGAATGTGAACTCAGTTTTGTGAGAAAGTATCTTTTATGTACAGTCATACTCAGCATGTGAAAAAGAAATAATTGCATTCCAATAGAAGAACACATTTTTATGAGAAATTTAATCTATTTAAAATCCCAATCTCCATCTGTGAACAAGAAATGCAGTTTTGTGATAAATATGTGCAAGACACAAATATTCCAATATATGTTTTAATGTTTATACAATGTCCTATGTGGTACATGATCTTTTAAATATTTAAAGAATATTAATTAAAACAAACGTGTTTGTTAATATTTGTGTGATGTGTGATAGATAGCCGTCTGTGAAAAAAGATATCAAAATGAAAATTTGGACATGCCCAGTTTTCAAGATTCATTAAGTGATCAAACAACTGAATCTACATGTGTGCCCATCTTTATGTGATGCTGGTTTCATTTGTGAAGAGTACTGTGTGTGAAAGGATAAAAATGAGTGTACCATTATTAGAATGTATGTAAAAGGCTGAAACAGTTGAATAAATGCTTGTCAGATTGCAAGTAGACTCCAAGCTGATATCAACAGGGGAGGGGAGACCTAATCAGACATTTAATTACTTTCACAAGTTCATGTAGTGATAACATTCCAAAGATAATTGCCGCAGGCATAATTAATGAGGTTATACAGCTATTAAGGAAGCTACTTTCACCTGGCTTTTCTATGAGGCTGTGTCCACATCATGTTTCAGTAATTTTCAAGGCGCACAGGCAGATAAGCCCTAAGCAATTCTTCTTCTTCTTCTTCTTCTTCTTCTTCTTCTTCTTCTTCTTCTTCTTCTTCTGCTTCTGCTTCTGCTTCTGCTTCTGCTTCTGCTTCTTCTTCTTCTTCTTCTTCTTCTTCTTCTTCTTCTTCTTCTTCTTCTTCTTCTTCTTCTTCTTATTATTGTTGTTGTTGTTGTTGTTGTTATTATTATTATTATTATTATTATTATTATTATTATTATTATTATTATTATTATTATTATTATTATTATTATTATTATTATTTTGATAATATGATTACATCAGGACAAGGTTTGCAAAATGGCTCTCTTATTTTTGTATCGGACTTTATATATTCAGGTGGAGGAAGCACCAGCAGGCATTTAAATGAACTGTCGCACGGACAATGTCACAATATTTTTGTCTCCGGCTGTAGGTCGATATGCGACTCAGAACGTGTGTCTACTTGATCTAAATTTGTGACCTATAGAGATGAGTCCAGGTTTCCAGGCTCGCAATATAAATGTCAACAAAAGTAACTATACCATTTTCATAATCAAATCACCAAAATTCTCGCCCCCACCCCACCCTCCTTGGTTAACCAAACCAGTGTTGTGTGAGGTTATGGCTTCACTGCTTGACATAAGGCGTTGTCTTTCTCTTCCTGCCTCCTGTTGCAGAAATGTGTGTTTTATGTCTAAAAACAATGTCATTTCTGGGTATAAATTCGGGCTTGCCTTGAAGCATGGCATGTGTCGACATTCGCATTACATTTGACACATCTTACCAACAGAAAAGACTTGTTTAAGCAAATCAATGAGGTTGCACTATTCCACACATTAATTGTTTTACACTCCAGTTTTGTGGTTAGGAAATATACGAAATACTCTGGACTGGAAGACTTATGCTTTGATTGGACGTGCCAGGCCAGGAATAGTTCTGTTTTTGACAGGGGATTTCACGTTGGGAAAATTTTATTTTTATTGCACTGTGATTTTTTTTCTCATTTGCTACAATATCTAAGCCATTCAAACAGAGACTGAGTTGTACACTGTACAGTGAGTTGCGCAGGGGACAGATTCAGATTTCGATTGTGCAAATTACTATTATTCTTTTTATTATGTATGCGAAATGGCTGCATAACAGCACGTGAGATACGATCGCGCCTTCATGATAATAGTAAGCAGCTTCTGGTGGAAGGGCATGTGTATTTTGGGGGAACTTCATTCTCTTAAGAAAGAAAGAAAGAAAGAAAGAAAGAAAGAAAGAAAGAAAGAAAGAAAGAAAGAAAGAAAGAAAGAAAGAAAGAAAGAAAGAAAGAACAATGTGTGTTTACATGCAGACATAATAACAGGGTGGCTTTAAGAGGGGACAGAACTTATTGAAAAACCAAAGCGACACTATAAAATGGTGGCTCTAATATAGAAATGGTCTCTTTATTGAGATATTCTTAGGGTCTTGTGCCAGTAAAGAGGCTGACAGGTGAAGGTGTGTCAGAAATTTACCATATCGGCTTGGTCACTTCAAAGGACCGCACCCAGGATATGAACAACGTGCTAATTAGCTTTTCAGGGACAAATACTAGAACGGGCTGATGTGCTTGTGGTGTCACGGACACTTATTCAGAATTTAGAGCCTAATTTAAGTGACAGGTCCCGATTATATAAAATTGAACAAATGACCTTAAGGGGACTGGACAACTACTTGCGGGCAAAATGTAACAGCGGTGAAGTTTGAGTTTAAAAGAATCCTATTAACCAACTTTAAAGCTTAAAAAAGTGACAGCAGATAAAAAGAAAGAACCAACGGAAAAGGAAAGAAAGAACGACAGAAAGAAGAAAGAAAATTAAACCCTTCAGAGTATAAAGTATTCCTTCCTAAACGCTTTCCAATCAGGCTCATTGGAACACCATACAATTTTTTCACCACGAAACAAACGGACAGACAGACAGAGAAGCAAATACAAACTAGGAAAGATGATTTGCTGCATAGCAAATCAGTGTGTGTGTCTTCAAAGCATATTTGTATGGCAATGTACAACTATTCCATAAAACAGGAGAAGATGTGGGAATGGCATCTCTATCTATTATAGCTTTGAAGTTACTCAAGATTTAAAATTTCTAATGGTGCTTTTTTTTTACATAATTTAAATTGCTACAACTTTTATTTTTAATTCATTAGGTGATTAGGTGCCAATGGTCAACAACCCCTAGTAGAAGTTGGAATGACATCTCTATTATACTGTTGAAGATATTCAAGATTGAAAATTTCAAATTCAGAAAGAAAGAAAGAAAGAAAGAAAGAAAGAAAGAAAGAAAGAAAGAAAGAAAGAAAGGAAAAACAGAAAAGTGTGTTAACACACACACACACACACACACACTTTAATGATAGAATGAATGAGCATGGATCTTAAGCATTTCCTGGACTGTGTAATTGTATATAAATAATGTAGCCCAAAATGTTTTCTTTAAGAGCCACTGAACTGACTGGTGTCCAGAAAGAAAACATTAACTTGTAATTAAATTACCAAACAGACATAGCCATTCAATCAATGCAGCCAATGTTTATATGACAAAATTAACTCATTCAGTGATGAACCCAAAGGATATGCTCTTTGCTAATTCTTTCAAATTTGCATTGCTCATATAATGTGTGAAACAAATAAAAAAGGTCAGAATATCACAAATCATGAGCAGATATTATATTCTATTATGATTGTCAGAAATTTTAAATCAGAACCCCCTAATTTAAAGGATAAGAATACTCAGTATATCACTTTGATACAAATTTTACTGACAGTAAATGAAGACTTCTGTCCTGAATGAGTCCAGGGATGCCGCATTTTCAAAGGGTCATTTTGATGTCACATCTTGTAAAATATATATCAGGATTATGACCTGTTTGCAGTTTAATTGAAATGTGACACCCCTGTAAAAATGTCCCACAGGTCTTACGGTGTTGATAAAGGCTGTGGATTATGAGTGAAATCTATTGGGGGTAATAAAATACACACAAACTTAAGGTAGAAAGGGTAGGGTTTATTTTGATGTGGTTACTCTTGCCAGGACTTTGGAATAAGCTGGCCATTTGATACCAATCATTCATTGTCACTGGTCATGTGTGTTTGGTGGGGTGGCAGACACATAGCTGGGCCAGCTCCACTGTAAAATGGTGTCCCTTTAGCCGTATTATTTTGTAAATAATCCAATTATTTGATGCTACAAAAGTGAAAATAAAACCCATATAAATGTCTACAGCAGCACCCATGTGGACCTGTTTACAAACACCATTAATTATAGCAGCCGGGTTGAGTGGCAGGGCAAAGAGGTCAGTGATAGGCTGTTTGGCCCACTAGCACTGTGGTCACAACTAATGAGACGGCCCCCAGAGCTCAAGTTAGGTGGAATGCACTGTATAGTATATAACATATTGAAGATTTAAAACTTTAATTTGCCCTCATTTGCATAATTTTGAAAAGCATGACCTCTCATTATAAAAAGGCCAGACTTTATCCATAGAAGTGTAATTGTGCCAAGTTGGGAATTTCTACATATAATACTTTTCAAATGAATTGTCGGACAAATTTGCCTGTGAAGAAAGAAAGAAAGAAAGGAAGAAAGAAAGAAAGAAAGAAAGAAAGAAAGAAAGAACTAGGAAAGATGATTTGCTGCATAGCAAATCAGTGTGTGTGTCTTCAAAGCATATTGGTATGGCAATGTACAACTATTCCATAAAACAGGAGTAGAAGTTGGAATGGCATCTCTATCTATTATAGCTTTGAAGTTATTCAAGATTTTAAATTTCTAATGGTTCTTTTTTACATAATTTGAATTAATACAACTTTTATTTTTAATTCATTAGGTGATTAGGTGCCAATGGTCAACAACCCCCTAGTAGAAGTTGGAATGACATCTCTATTATACTGTTGAAGATATTCAAGATTGAAACTTTCAAATTCAGAAAGAAAGAAAGAAAGAAATAAAGAAAGAAAGTAAGAAGAAAGAAAGAAGGGAGGGAGGGAAGGAGAAAGAAAGGAAGAAAGACAGACAGACAGACAGACAGGCAGACAGACAGACAGGAAGAAAGAAAGAAAGAAAGAAAGAAAGAAAGAAGGAAGGAAAGAAAGAAAGAAAAGTGTGTGTTGACACACACATACACACTTTAATGATAGAATGCATGAGCAGGGATCTTGAGCATTTCCTGGACTGTGTAATTGTATATAAATAATGTAGCCCAAAATGTTTTCTTTAAGAGCCACTGAACTGACTGGTGTCCAGAAAGAAAACATTAACTTATAATTAAATTACCAAACAGACATAGCCATTCAATCAATGCAGCCAATGTTTATATGACAAAATTAACTCATTCAGTGATGAACCCAAAGGATATGCTCTTTGCTAATTCTTTTAAATTTGCATTGCTCATACAATGTGTGAAACAAATAAAAAAGGTAAGGATATCACAAATCATGAGCAGAAGAATACTCAGTATATCCCTTTGATACAGATTTTACTGACAGTAAATGAAGACTTCTGTCCTGAATGAGTCCAGGGATGCCGCATTTTCAAAGGGTCATTTTGATGTCACATCTTGTAAAATATATACCAGGGTTATGGCTTGTTTGCAGTTTAATTGAGATGTGACACCCCTGTAAAAATGTCCCACAGGTCTTACGGTGTTGATAAAGGCTGTGGATTATGAGTGAAATCTATTGGGGGTAATAAAATACACATAAACTTAAGGTAGAAAGGGTAGGGTTTATTTTGATGTGGTTACACTTGCCAGGACTTTGGAATACCCTGGCCATTTGATACCAATCATTCACTGTCACTGGTCATGTGTGTTTGGTGGGGTGGCAGACACATAGCTGGGCCAGCTCCACAGTAAAATGGTGTCCCTTTAGCCGGATTATTTTGTAAAAAATCCAATTATTTGATGCTACAAAAGTGAAAATAAAACCCAGATAAATGTCTACAGCAGCACCCATGTGGACCTGTTTACAAACACCACTAATTATAGCAGCCGGGTTGAGTGGCAGGGCAAAGAGATCAGTGATAGGCTGTTTGGCCTACCAGCACTGTGGTCACAACTAATGAGACGGCCCCCAGAGCTCAAGTTAGGTGGAATGCACTGTATAGTATATAACATATTGAAGATTTAAAACTTTAATTTGCCCTCATTTGCATAATTTTGAAAAGCATGACCTCTCATTATAAAAAGGCCAGACTTTATCTATAGAAGTGTAATTGTGCCAAGTTGGGAATTTCTACATATAATACTTTTCAAATGAATTGTCGGACAAATTTGCCTGTGAAGAAAAAAAGAAAGAAAGGAAGAAAGAAAGAAAGAACTAGGAAAGATGATTTGCTGCATAGCAAATCAGTGTGTGTGTCTTCAAAGCATATTGGTATGGCAATGTACAACTATTCCATAAAACAGGAGTAGAGGTTGGAATGGCATTTCTATCTATTATAGCTTTGAAGTTATTCAAGATTTTAAATTTCTAATGGTGCTTTTTTTTTTACATAATTTAAATTGCTACAACTTTTATTTTTAATTCATTAGGTGATTAGGTGCCAATGGTCAACAACCCCCTAGTAGAAGTTGGAATGACATCTCTATTATACTGTTGAAGATATTCAAGATTGAAACTTTCAAATTCAGAAAGAAAGAAAGAAATAAAGAAAGAAAGAAAGAAAGAAAGAAAGAAGAAAGAAAGAAGGGAGGGAGGGAAGGAGAAAGAAAGAAAGATTGACAGACAGACAGACAGACAGGAAGAAAGAAAGAAAGAAAGAAAGAAAGAAAGAAAGAAAGAAAGAAAGAAAGAAAGAAAGAAAAGTGTGTGTTGACACACACACACACACACACTTTAATGATAGAATGCATGAGCAAGGATCTTGAGCATTTCCTGGACTGTGTAATTGTATATAAATAATGTAGCCCAAAATGTTTTCTTTAAGAGCCACTGAACTGACTGGTGTCCAGAAAGAAAACATTAACTTATAATTAAATTACCAAACAGACATAGCCATTCAATCAATGCAGCCAATGTTTATATGACAAAATTAACTCATTCAGTGATGAACCCAAAGGATATGCTCTTTGCTAATTCTTTTAAATTTGCATTGCTCATACAATGTGTGAAACAAATAAAAAAGGTAAGGATATCACAAATCATGAGCAGAAGAATACTCAGTATATCCCTTTGATACAGATTTTACTGACAGTAAATGAAGACTTCTGTCCTGAATGAGTCCAGGGATGCCGCATTTTCAAAGGGTCATTTTGATGTCACATCTTGTAAAATATATACCAGGGTTATGGCTTGTTTGCAGTTTAATTGAGATGTGACACCCCTGTAAAAATGTCCCACAGGTCTTACGGTGTTGATAAAGGCTGTGGATTATGAGTGAAATCTATTGGGGGTTATAAAATACACATAAACTTAAGGAGGAAAGGGTAGGGTTTATTTTGATGTGGTTACACTTGCCAGGACTTTGGAATACCCTGGCCATTTGATACCAATCATTCACTGTCACTGGTCATGTGTGTTTGGTGGGGTGGCAGACACATAGCTGGGCCAGCTCCACAGTAAAATGGTGTCCCTTTAGCCGGATTATTTTGTAAAAAATCCAATTATTTGATGCTACAAAAGTGAAAATAAAACCCATATAAATGTCTACAGCAGCACCCATGTGGACCTGTTTACAAACACCACTAATTATAGCAGCCGGGTTGAGTGGCAGGGCAAAGAGATCAGTGATAGGCTGTTTGGCCTACCAGCACTGTGGTCACAACTAATGAGACGGCCCCCAGAGCTCAGGTTAGGTGGAATGCACTGTATATAACATATTGAAGATTTAAAACTTTAATTTGCCCTCATTTGCATAATTTTGAAAAGCATGACCTCTCATTATAAAAAGGCCAGCCTTTATCTATAGACGTATAATTGTGCCAAGTTTGGAGTTTCTACGTGTTATACTTTTCAAATGAAATGTCGGACAAAATTGCCTGTAAAGAAAAAAAGAAAGAAAGAAAGAAAGAAAGAAAGAAAGAAACAAAGAAAGAAAGAAAGAAAGAAGAAAAAAAGAAAGAAACTAGGAAAGATGATTTGCTGCATAGCAAATCAGTGTGTGTGTCTTCAAAGCATGTTGGTATGGCAATGTACAACTATTCAATATAACAGGAGTAGAAGTTGGAATGGCATCTCTATCTATTATAGCTTTGAAGTTATTCAAGATTTAAAATTTCTAATGGTTCTTTTTTACATAATTTGAATTACTGCAACTTTTATTTTTAATTCATTAGGTGATTAGATGCCAATGGTCAACAACCCCCTAGTAGAAGTTGGAATGACATCTCTAGTATACTGTTGAAGATATTCAAGATTGGAAATTTCAAATTCAGTCAGAAAGAAAGAAAGAGAGAAAGACAGACAGACAGACAGACAGACAGACAGACAGAAAGAAAGAAAGAAAGAAAGAAAGAAAGAAAGAAAAAAAGAAAGAAAGAAAGAACAGTATGTCTGTGTTGGCACACAGACATGATAGAATGCATAAGCAGGGATCTTGAGCATTTCCGGGACTGTGTAATTGTATATAAATAATGTAGCCCAAAATGTTTTCTTTAAGAGCCACTGAACTGACTGGTGTCCAAAAAGAAAACATTAACTTATAACTAAATTACCAAACAGACATAGCCATTCAATCAATACAGCCAATGTTTATATGACAAAATTAACTCATTCAGTGATAAACCCAAAGGATATGCTCTTTGCTAATTCTTTCAAATTTACATTGCTAATACAATGTGTGAAACAAATAAAAAAGGTAAGAATATCACAAATCATGAGCAGATATTATATTCTATTATGATTGTCAGAAATTTTAACTCAGAACCCCCTAATTTAAAAGATAAGTTACTCAGTATATTCCTTTGATACAAATTTTCCTGACAGTAAATGAAGACTTCTGTCCTGAATGAGTCAAGGCATGCCGCATTTTCAAAGGGTCATTTTGATGTCACATCGTGTAGAATATATATATACCAGGACTATGGCTTGTTTGCAGTTTAATTGAGATGTGACACCCCTGTAAAAATGTCCCACAGGTCTTACGGTGTTGATAAAGGCTGTGGATTATGAGTGAAATCTATTGGGGGTAATAAAATACACATAAACTTAAGGAGGAAAGGGTAGGGTTTATTTTGATGTGGTTACACTTGCCAGGACTTTGGAATACCCTGGCCATTTGATACCAATCATTCACTGTCACTGGTCATGTGTGTTTGGTGGGGTGGCAGACACATAGCAGGGCCAGCTCCACAGCTATATAACATATTGAAGATTTAAAACTTTAATTAGCCCTCTTTTGCATAATTTTGAAAAGCATGACCTCTCATTATAAAAAGGCCAGACTTTACCCATAGAAGTATAATTGTGCCAAGTTTGGAGTTTCTACGTGTTATACTTTTCAAATGAAATGTCGGACAAATTTGCCTGTAAAGAAAGAAACAAAGAAAGAAAGAAAGAAAGAAAGAAGAAAGAAAGAAAGAAAGAAAGAAAGAATTCCTAGAAAAACAGAAAAGTGTGTGCTGACACACACACTTTAATAAAGAATTCCTAGAAAAACACACACACTTTAATTAAACGGACTTAGACTGATTATTATTAAACAAACACCAAAAATTTTCACACTCAACAGGCTTTGAAATTCTTAATCTATCATGGAATGTTTTTGTCCATTATGTCTGGGTGCCAACCAAGACATGTTGTTTTTCCTTTTTTTTTTTTTTTTGTTCTTTCTTTCCATAGCACCCGAATTCGTCCAGAGTTATTATCGGGCTTTATTATTCCAAAATCCACCAAACTTACCATGGTGACTGACCTACCAATGACATTTTGCTCCTGGTTTGGTATAGTTGTCAAGACTGAACCTAAGGGGTTAATGCTTCGACATGAACTTGGTTTTCCCACGAACTCTCCAGGTGTCAAGACTGAACCTAAGGGGTTAATGCTTCGACATGAACTTGGTTTTCCCACGAACTCTCCAGGCAGACCATCACAGGAAGGTCCAGCTTATGGGGCCATATACCCGTCGCGGTCAATGTAGTCTATGTGTACCACATGGCTAATTGCCTACATGAATGTATCTATGTATATATCTTTGTAAATTAAACAGTGGAGCTTAGAAACCTGTAGAGACAACACGGGTTTAGAGTCGTCCTTCTTCCAGCCATTCTACGAACCTCACCTACAACTTTTGACATTGGTGCCGTGACCAGGATTTAAGAATGGAACTTCAAACTCTGGAAGCCAAGAGGACGGCATATATATCACAGATTGCCAAGTTAATGGGCAAATCAAGATCTGCCATGACGGACGGATCCGAGGACGCCGTGGATCTACTGGTGTCTACAATACAAAACCTGACAGCAAAGGTCACCCTCATAGAGCAGTTGGATGAGAAGATTCTTGAACACACCCCACTTTCGGAATACAGTGACAAAATAGCCACAGCAGATGACTACCTGACTGGAATCAAGGAACATCTAACTGTGTGTGAAAGGTACGAAGCTAGAAGGAGAGCAAACATGGAGGATCACAATACAAGTATGCCTGGGAGTGTCACCTCTACGGCTTCACAGTCAAAGAAACGTCTAAATCTGCCGAAGTTGTCCATCCCTACCTTCGATGGATCCATTACAAACTGGCAAACGTTTTTCGATTCCTTTACATCAGCTATTGATAACGACGAAACCTTAGACAACATTCAGAAATTCCAGTATTTGCAAGCACAACTAACGGACGAGGCGAAAAGATCCATTGCAGGATTATCTCTTACGAGTGCAAATTATGACAATGCACTACAATTGCTCAAAAAAAGATACGGCCAACCACACAAACTAATTTCTGCATATATGCGTGGACTGTGGGATTTGCCCCAACCAACACATGAAGTTGCAAGCCTCAGGAACTTCTATGACACGATGGAAACATACATTCGTGGCTTACAAACCTTGGGGAAAACGGAAAGTTCATATGGGGACTTGTTAATCCCTGTCTTACTTGACAAACTACCGGGAGCCATTAGAGTACAGATATTGCGGAAACATGGAGATCGAGAATGGGACCTTCCGGAATTACGAGAAGCACTTCTTGGAGAAATGCAAGCCCTAGAAACGGGGGACATTACACAAGAAACTAAAACCCAGGCCACTGCAGCGTTTCTCACGAACTATCAAGACAAACGGAAATCGACAGACAGAAAACAATTCAAAGCTATGCCATGTGCCTTCTGCAAGGCAGAGTCGCACAGATCAACTGAATGTCAAGTCGTATCTGACAAGGAAAGGAGATACCAAGTGGCGAAACAAAACAACTTGTGCTACAACTGCTTACGAAAGCACAAAAGAAGTGACTGCAAATCCAAGGGTCGTTGTCGACAGTGTAACAAGAAGCATCACACGTCATTATGTGATCAAACTTCGAACAACAGTACGAATTTCAACGAAATCACACAAGCACATGAGGCGCCGACAGTCCCTAAACAAGTCCAAAGTATCACGGAAATACAAAATCAAGTTCAGGGATTACACACAAACACGGACAATGTTCGGACACAGGGAAATAGTGTGGCATTAAAAACTGCAAGGGCCACTGTCAAGACGGGGACATCAAAGACCAAAGCGAATATCCTGCGTAGAGGGAGCACAAAGATCATTTATTACCTTCAAAACTGCCAAAAAGTTGGACTTACTGACAAATTGCGCAGAAACGGAAAACATATCTTTAGCCACATTTGGTGCACAGACCACCGGTGTTAGATCAATGAAAGTTGCTTCCTTCAAATTACAATCAGTGTCAGGGCCAGACATCGACGTAAGAGCGTTAATTACACCGGAAATTTCGACTTCAATGAGGAAACATGTGGATAATAAAGTGCTAAACCTTCCCTATCTACACTGTTTACGATTAGCGGAACAACCAGACAACGACACCTTTGATATCGACATCCTCATTGGAGCTGACCACTACTGGGATATAGTAGGGGACAAGATAGTCAGAGGCTCTGGACCTACTGCAATGTCTTCAAAGTTAGGATATCTTCTCTCAGGACCCATGCCGACAAGTGTTAACCCTCTCCGACCAAAAAACTCCAAGGTCCTTTTGATCATGACAGATACCCATAGAGAAGAGTACTCACTGCAAAGATACTGGGACTTAGAATCGATAGGTATTAAGGACGACCCACGAACCACTTTGAAGTCCGAATACCAGACATATAGGGACACACACCTGAATAAAGAAGATGATCGCTACACTGCGAAGCTCCCTTGGAAACTAGACCATCCACCACTCCCTACGAACCGTGATCTGACAGAAGTAAGAACACGCAACATGGTCCGAAAATTGGAGCCTGCACTAAGGGAGACTTACCATAGCATCATTCAAGAACAACTACAAAGGGGATATATCGAGGAAGTTACATATGATGACAAGTCTGGTCATTATATTCCACACCATGCGGTAAAAAAGGACTTCAGCACGACACCAATCCGGATTGTGTATGACTGCAGCTGCAAAACAAAGGACAATCCTAGTCTTAATGATTGCATTGAAAAGGGTCAACCTTTACTGAACGACATGGTGGCAATGTTGATATGATTCAGAGTGAACAACATTGGACTGACGAGTGACTTGGAAAAGGCTTTCCTCAAGGTACGTTTACATTGTGAGGACAGAAAATACACAAAGTTTTTCTGGCTTTCTGACAGCTGCGATCCTGAAAGTGACTTTAAAGTATACCAGTTCAGCTCTGTCCTGTTTGGAGCAGCTTGCTCACCCTTCATTTTGAATGCAGTAGTGAAAACTGAGCTTGAACAACGCGGAGACCTGATATCAACAGACCTGAAGGATAACATCTATGTCGACAATATAGTGACTGGTGTAGAAACCACGAAAGAAGCAATGGATTACTACCAATCTGTGAATACCGCAATGGCTTCTTGTGGCTTCAAGCTACGCTCGTGGGCGACAAAGGACCAAACTGTTGCAGAAATGGCCTTACGAGACAATAGACACGAACAGAATACAACTGTCAAAATACTTGGTCTCAACTGGAGTACAAAGGATGATACACTGAGCTTTACAACGAGTGATCAACAGAACACTGTGGCTACCAAACGTGAAGTTGTACGTTTGACATCGAGTATCTACGACCCACTTGGACATTTGTCACCCGTGCAAGTGAGTGCGAAAATATTTATTCAGGAATTGTGGCAAGCAGGTGTGGGATGGGATGAGCCCTTATCTAGCGACTTAGCAGATCGTTGGAATGCGATATGTTGTGAATTACACAAAGCAACGAGTACATCTATCAATCGCTGTTATTTCAACAACCGTGACAAGACAACAGATTACGAACTGGACACTTTTTGTGACGCATCTATGTCGGCGTACAGTGCCATGGTGTACCTGCGTCATAATCAACAGACCGCACTTGTGATGGCCAAATCGCGCGTCAAACCTCTAAAGAACATATCGTTACCAAAGCTAGAGCTCATGGCAATACTGTTGGCTACGAGATTAACACATTTCGTGAAAGAAGCACTCACAACAAAACTGAACATTGCACGATGTACCATTTGGTCCGACAGTCAGATTGCGATACACTGAACTCGCAGTGACAAAACTTTACCCCGCTTCGTTCACAACAGGGTACGAGAAATAAGGGCATCTTCCTGCCAAATAAAATATTGCCCGAGCAGCGACAACCCAAGTGACCTATTGACCCGAGGAATTACCGCAAAGGAGTTGAACGAGTCCACACTATGGTGGAATGGTCCGGCATGGCTTCCTAAAGGAGACTGGCCTATATGTCAGCTTTTCGAGGACAACAATAGTCCAGCTTTGTGTGCACTACAACAAACTGAGCCTGAAGATGAGAAAACTTCAAATGTTGAAGCTACTACAGAGGAGAAAGAAACGCAAAGTGGAATCCACTGTGTTTTAGATGTCAATAAATACAGTTCTCTTGGGAAACTGTCAAGAGTTACTGCATACATACTGAGATTTATAAACCACCTGAAGAAATCAACAAAAAATGTATCAACTCTTTGCTTCCAGGCAAGTGAAATCAACCATGCTGAGCTACAGTGGATAAAATCATGCCAAACCTCTGTCTACAATCAAGAAATCAAATGCGTTCAACACAAGGACAAAACGAACAATACATTGCAGAGACAACTACGTCTGTTTACGGACGAACAAGGGATATTGAGATGTGGAAGTAGGCTTCACAATGCCCCCATGACGCAGGATGCCAAATTCCCCATACTTTTACCAGCCAAACATCATTTCACGCAATTAATTATGCTGGATTCTCATCAGAAAACATGCCATGCTGGGTTACAGACGACCGTAGCTCATATCAGACAACGTTTCTGGCTCACGCGGATACGTCAACGTGTAAAATCCATGCTACGAAAATGTGTTACGTGCAAAAGGATACAAGGGAAACCATACAGTGCTTGTGTTAACCCACCATTACCCAAATGCCGCTTACAAGACAGCCCTCCCTTTACAGTAACGGGAGTGGACTTCACAGGGGAACTTCATGTCAAATCTAACAACAGGGAAACAAAGGCCTATGTGTGCTTATTTACGTGTGCGGTAACGAGAGCCATGCATTTGGAACTGGTGGAAGATATGACCACACAAACTTTCATGTATGCCTTCAGACGCTTTGCGGCCCGGAGGTCACTACCGACAATCATGATATCTGACAACTCATTAACCTACATTGCCGCAGCCAAGGAACTGAACAAACTATTTTCATGTCCAACCGTCAAAGACTTCTTAGCGGAGAAACGCGTGGAGTGGAGATTCATTACCAAACGTGCACCGTGGTGTGGAGGGTTTTACGAGAGATTAATTGGACTAACGATAACTTGTATCAAAAAATGTTTAGGACGTACGTTTGTGTCCTTTCGTGAACTGGAAACCACACTCGTTGAAATAGAAGCTGTCCTCAACGACAGACCACTAACCTATGTATCGGGAGATGTGGAGGAGCCATTACCGTTAACCCCCTCACTACTGTTGCATGGCAGACTTCTCACAGCTTTACCCCAACCTCAAGTGGAATCAAGTGACACCGATTATCTTGTGGGTGAACAGCTCAATAAACGAGCGGCACAACTTGCAGACATACAGGATAAATTTTGGAAACGATGGCAACAAGAGTACTTGCCTGCTCTACAAGAGCATCATAAAGCCACAGGTGGAAAAAACAACACTGTAAGGATTGGAGATGTAGTGCTCGTCCATGCAGATACCAACAGAATGAAATGGAATCTTGCAGTTGTGAAGCAGCTACATTATGGGAAAGATGGATTAGTACGATCAGTGGACATCAAGACGAAAAATGGATTTACAAATCGTCCAATCACTCGACTATACCGACTAGAAGTATGTGCCACTGAAACTCAAGGAAATACACCTACCCGTGTGGATGATACACGACAATTACCACGTGAAGCTACCCAGGTGGATAATACACGACGGTTACCACGTGAAGCTGCTCTCGCAGCGAGGGACAAACTAAAACAGTACTATTCAAATCTGTGAATGTCTAAACAATTGAGTGCTACTTGAAGACAATATCAATGTGTTATGTTATTTTGGACCTTACAACTCGTGAACGTCACCAATTTCTAAGTAGGGTGAATTTAGTTCAATATCGTAATCGAATTTTCAATATATTTTAGGAATTTAACTTTAATTGAAGGACAATTGGGCTACGTTAGTATAGCATAATTATATGAGCCTAGTATGATGGACTCCAAACAGACTGAACATTTTTTTTATTTCACAAGGACATTGACACTATCTACATGTGGTTCTTAGTAAGTTTTACAATCATTTGTGTGTTCTAGAGCATTAGTATAAAGGCTAGCGATCGTATGATTCTTTCGTACCTATTGGACATTCTGATTCATGTATATGTCATTTTTCCGTCGCCCCGGAGTGTCAAGACTGAACCTAAGGGGATAATGCTTCGACATGAACTTGGTTTTCCCACGAACTCTCCAGGCAGACCATCACAGGATGGTCCAGCTTATGGGGCCATAAACCCGTCGCGGTCAATGTAGTCTATGTGTACCACATGGCTAATTGCCTACATGAATGTATCTATGTATATATCTTTGTAAATTAAACAGTCGAGCTTAGAAACCTGTAGAGACAACACGGGTTTAGAGTCGTCCTTCTTCCAGCCATTCTACGAACCTCACCTACAACTTTTGACAATAGTCATGATGTTTAAAATTATGCAAATGAGGGACAATTGAAATTTTTAAAGCTCCATATCTTCCAAACTATTTCAGATGGACACAAAATTTCAATGTGCATGGTTAGATTTGTGACACCTGCCGATGCAATGGGCAGTAAATAAAAGTTGTGGAATTTCAAATAATGCTAATTAGGGGCATTGAAAAATTTAAAAGTTTAATATCTCTAAAACTATTATATATACTGTAGCCGTTCCGACTTCAAATTATATGTTTGTGGCAAAGCTGCATCCATTGAACTATGAACCAAAGTTGTAGGATTTCAATTTATGCGAATTAGATGAATATTCAAAATCAAAATCCCGAATAGCTTGAAAATATTATAGATAGAGTTATCATTTGAACTTCTATTTAAAGGTTTGTAACATAAACAAATCCAATAAACCATAAACCAAAGTTGTAAAATTTTAATTTATGCAAATAAGATGAATATACAATATTTAAATCTTTTTGAATAATTTCAAAACTATATTATAGAAAGAAGTGCCATACTAACTTCAATTTAAAGGTTTGTAACATAGACGCATACATTGAAACAAAAATGTAAAATTTTAATTTTTGCAAATTAGGTGAATACACAAAGTTTAAATCTTAAGCAGCTTCAAATCTACCATACATAGAGGTACCATTCCAACTTCAATCTGTAGGTTTATGACATAGCTGCATGTAATGAACCATGAACCAAGTAGCAGAAATTTGATTTATGCAAGTTAGGCAACTCTTTTTTTCTTTTTAAATTATTAGTCTTCTCTTCAGTCTCACGTTCTGTAGCACTTGCTGCTGTCACTGTAGACATGCGTGTATGCAGGTACAGGTAACCTGCTGTCCATATAGCAAACATTGTTAACCCAAATGTTGCAATACTGGCCATAAGATGTACATATATATATATAAAAAAAAAATAAAATTTAAATCTTGAATAGCTTCAAAACTATCATAGGGGTGCCATTTCAACTTCAATCTATATGTTTGTGACATAGGTACAGCCAATGAACCATGAACTTACGTTGTAGGATTTTAATTTATGCGAATAAGGCGAATAAACAAAATATAAAACTCGAATAACTTCAAAACTATTCTACGTAGAGGTACCACTGCAACCTTTAGTTCAGTTTATCAGTTTGTGACATTGCCACAACCAATAAACCAAGACCCAAAATTGTAGCATTTTAATTTATACAAATTAGACCAATACACCAAAATTAGTTCATGTTGAGCAATGGCAAATTGCAGCATTTCAAACTGTTCTCATTTTTAAGGCACCCAGACAGATTTGCTGTGAAGCAAATCTTCTTTTCTTGTTAATTACTTTGTTTTTTCTTTCTTCCTTTTTTTCAAAACCAGTAATGTCATCCTGGAAAGAAGGGTAATAACTTACTTATGCAGAAAATACGTTTCACTGGCGACCCTTCAGTGTGCAGCACGACAGCACGGAGCTCGCATACTTTTCTCGGATAGAAATAGTGCGATGTATGTATGTATGTATGTATGTATGTATGTATGTATGTATGTATAATATAGATTGTGAGATGGTTGGATGAATTGATAGATAGATTGATTAATGGAGATAATGAGGAAAGAAGAAGACACGGAAATAGACAATCAGAGAAAATGGGAGACACGGAGAGAGGGAAAGAGGGACAATACGAGAAACCGAAGGGCGAAGTGTAGCATGCGACTAAGACACCTATATATGGCATGTTATATGGCGGTGAGTTTTACCAATGGCCAAGCTAGTCGCATTTCTGAAAATCATCTGCTCAACTCGGGTCAATGAAAAAACAGTGATCAGCTATAAACAATAACAACAAAAACATGCTACGATTAAAAACAATTTGAGGGGCTTCATACGTATAATTTTGGTCGCACTTAATACGCCAGGTATCGTATGGGTAGATATATTTTATGAATATCGTAACAATCCCTTCGGCACCGCCTCAGGTGTTTATCACAATGTTCACCCGTCACCCATATATGGTCTCACATGGCTGCATGCCCTGCGCCACATATTATTACCTGGGACAAGGACCTGTCATTGAAATCTTTATTGCACGTCTTCGAATCCTAGATCCTTCAAAAGCTGATGGAATAAAATGACAGAATGTGTTTATAAGTAGGTTGAGTGCATAGTAAGAGCTCAAGATAGCAATCACAGACGAAGATGGTACATTATTGTCAAATATAGGATGAAACATTTAGCAGGGTAGGCAGCCCTAAAGACATCAGATGTCTACACACCAAAACATATCACATGGTTCCAAATAGCTGAGTGCATTCAGGCATTTGACCCTGTAGGTCTTAATATATCTACCCTCCCGCCCCCCCCCCCCCACACACACACATGAAAGTCACACAACCATAGACAATCTACATGCCACTTGTTTTAGCAGCTTAGGAGAAAGTCAAAATAAAGTTTTAAACTGAAACATCCCTTCACCGTGGTCATGGCAGCCCCAGCAGGTTTTGCCCCAAAATTGTCCCGCTGCCTCATAGAAGGGTCGGGTGTACAAAATTCCATTTCAGTGTACCTTTGTATTTAATATGGAACCAGAAAATATGTCAGTCACAAGAAAATAATCACCATTGTTACATAATGGATACGATCTGAAATAAAGGACGTCATAAAGCATGTGTGTGGATGACGATGTGTACGAAAACGTAAATGATTGGCCTACAAGGATTGCGAGGTGACTGCCGGGTAGGAGTTCTGATATCAAAAGCTGTTCATAAATGCAAACTTATATTTAATCATCCATAGACCACACAGATGGGAAGGGAAAAGTAACTGTTTTATCAGACTTCCATATACCGTAGGCGTACGCCGTAGCTGTTTCCGTGAATGCCAGAATTTGAAACACTACAAGACCTGGCCCATCCTGACGCAAATTCCAATTTATTGCATTCATGCTTGTTCTTGTTAAATGAAATATAGTAATTTTTTATAGAAAATATATCTTTTGCAACGAATTATCATTTTCCAGACGGCAAGTTGGGATCACCTGGCTGCACAACGGCTTTTCTTATTAATTCTTCTTAATCCTCGTCAGACCACGTACATGAAAAACTCAATTAAGACTCCCCGGAATCACTATGCTGTGTTGTATCTGTCATGGCTCTAAGCAAACTGAAGGCACTCTGGCTTATAACACACACATCATAGCCAGCGGGTTGCGTTTGTGACGTCACTAACACTTCCCCACATCGGGTCAAGATCGGGGAAAATTCCCGCGCTTTCCTGTCGCAAATGTGGCGCAATTTTGGAGCTAAAAACACTATTCGAAAATGAAATTTAACATTTTGGTTTTCAGATATCATTTCTGACCACCCTAAATATCAACTTTCTAATTTGTGTTACCCATTCAATGAAGAGGACCTTTAATGCAGTAGCTGTGGTAGATGTGGTGGTAGTGATGGTGGGTGTGGACATGGTGGTGGTGGTGGTGGTGGTGGTGGTGGTGGACGTGGATGAGGATGAGGTGGGGGCAGTGGTGGTAACAGCGCTGTGCTATAGTGACT
Source organism: Hermodice carunculata (assembly GCA_964020975.1). Classification (NCBI taxonomy): domain Eukaryota; kingdom Metazoa; phylum Annelida; class Polychaeta; order Eunicida; family Amphinomidae; genus Hermodice; species Hermodice carunculata. The sequence goes on along the minus strand of OZ026621.1, from coordinate 22,216,965 downwards.
TCGTTTTGAATTAAATCAATATTTCCGATTCCAACATGTTGTACTCTCCCTGTACACGCTAGGATTTGAAATTTAGAAGTATCATGCATGGCCTACTATATCTGTCATGACATGGTCAAACTGAAAAATATTCAATATAGGCATATTCACCATATAATTCAATGTTGCCAGAGTCTTGGAAATCTTTAGGGATGTCTAGACTTCGATGTAATTTTAGCAAATGATGAAAAATAAAGTGAAGCTATCCTACTTATAGGATTTTAGGGCCCAACGTTACTTTTTTTTTAAAATTGACAAGTTTCAAGTTTACTTCTTTTCCAGAAATTTTTCAATAACACTGGATTAAACCAGCTATGAACACCTGCATATACATATATTATGTAATCATTAAAAGTGGTGTGTCCATCCGGGTGTGATTACAATCTCTGTGTAAAAAGTCTGCTATAATCTCTGATTCCACAAAACAAATAGAGTAAAAATGCCGAAGATAGGGGTTATTAACAAATATGAAGTACTTGTATTTATCTTTATGTGATACTTATCCTTCTATCCTCACAATGCCTTTAACCCTTTCCCTTGAATTAAGACTGAGTCAACAGCTTTCGTTTGCATTGGTTGGCACTCAGTGTCTAACCCATGCCAAGGAAAGTTGTTGACCTTTCGCATGTGACCTTGATAAGGCTCATCTTCAATTCTCAGTCATTTTTATTGATTACTGCTGAAGTTAGCTGAAAACACTGAAGCAGGCGACATTTGTTCACCATTTAGCTTTAGCTGGTTTAAGGGATAAAGGGTTAATCACTGATTGTTATCGCAGCACACCTGCATTCATCACTCCTATTAATTGTACAGTTTTCCAGTTTCAACCAGTTTTGAGCTTATCTTTCACCTGCGGAGGTTTCTATTTTTAGATCCAATGGGGCTATAATTTTTTGAGGATATTACCTCATAATCCTCTGTAGAATGTGGAGTAATACAACCTCTGTTTTTCTTACTTTCGCAGCCTGCGTCTTGTCCGCAGCTTTTCCTGGTGATAGCTACTACTAGAAATCTGAGCAGTTCCATGGCCGTTTTCTTATTACTGAAATCCGTCCTCTGATTGAGGATAATTTTATATTTTCAAAATTATGCAAATAAGAAGCAATTGAATTTTTAATGAAAATGTTTCATATCTTCAAACCTTTTCTCGAAAGAGGTGTCATTCCGAGTAGGCTGTGTCATGGGCAGCTCCCAGGGCGTGCCAGGAAAATTTTAATTTATGCTTAATTCACTGAATATCTTGCAGACTTTGCTCAATACACATTACCCCCCCCACACACACACACACACACACCTGTGCAAGCTGATTATTTATGTATCTACCTCCGTCCTGTTATGAACCATTTTGCATGCATATTGAATTAGTTTACATAGTCAGTACCTATCTCCTAGGCAACTTATTATCCATAGTACATTTAACTCTCTGCTTTGAAAAGCGTGTGCTTGTAGCAAATGAGACAAAACTTCCAACAACTGTACAGTCTTATAACTTGAATTCTCAACAACTCTATTACTTTTCGTATTTGACAGATCTTTAAAGCCCAAATACCAAATAACAATGTGATCCCGTCACAAAGCTACAGGCAATGAGACCTCATAGGAAGAAGCATTGTGCCTGGGGCTATCTAAGCCAGCCCTGGATATATATATATATATATATATATATATATATATATATATATATATATATATATATATATATATATATATATATATATATATATATATATATATATATATATATATATAATCAAAAGGCGATATGACTGTCTGCAGGGCTCAGCAGTAAGTGTTAACATACAAACTGCCCCCTCACAAAGACGCAATGAAATGGCGTAACCTGCACTCCATTAACTCTTTCAGTTCCAAGCTATGGACGGAGTCAGAAGGTATATCCTCAAAGCTTTTTGTAATGCATGCAATGTGTGCTGAGGAAAGCTGTTATCCTGGACAATATTTCAACTGACACTACCACTTAACATATTTAGGCTTGCTTGTACTTGAATGAAAGCCCCTCACATCAAGCATTTGAATAGTACAAACGGTTATAGTGACTTAAATAAGTGTGACTATAGTCACTTACTGTGGTGAAAGAGTTTTTTTCTTTGAATTTGCATATGTGTTGTGTAAACAGAGAGATGCAAGGCTGGCCAAGTTGAACTATAGCCATGAAGCGTGAAATATTCACAA